>CM058040.1:90193524-90298259 GCA_030169165.1 Centaurea solstitialis | reverse complement strand
ATTTATTCAAAAACACCCCTCACTTAATTGAGTTTTTCATGGACTTAGTGATCGGCAGGGACTAAATCCAAAGCAAAATACGAATATCAGGGACGTCCAATGTAGTTTTTAAACCACAGGGACGAGTTTCGTTGGTTTGGGTAAACCTCATGGACGAAATTTGAAGTTTATCCTAATACAAATAATTAAATATCTAACCATTAAAACACTTGGAAAAATATATATTCTTATCCTCTATCTTAAAAGGAGTAAATCCGATGATAGGCATCAGATTTAAACCAAACACAAGCCATCATCCAAAAACTTAGAAGATAACGAAAGACAATTAAGTTTCTTTGGAATGGCTCATTGGATTTGTAACTTAGGATGTTTCAATAAATTAACTTTGAATATATGAAAAGGATACATAGGATCTTTCTAGACACTCTTGAAGTATTCTACTTTAGTCTTTGTAATCCAATGAGAGACATTACTTCTTCATAAAAGTTGGTAATAACTGCACATTATTCTATAGCTTATACTTAAAATAGATAAAATAGATTTTAAATTTTTAGTTGCAAAACTTTTGTGACTATCTGTATTGATTCAAACGAAATCAAGATTAGTTGAAAAGAGGTCAGGATGGTCATCAAATCGAATTGGTTTTCATCTAGCCGAAAGAAAATCAATTTAAGATATAATCTTAATAGTCTGACAAATACTACTACTACAACTCGGATTTTAAAGAACAAATTTGTCCAAAAAGTTTGGCTCACCAACTCTACCACACATTATCCTACTATGGGAACATGCAATAGCATGCCATTCAAAGTAAGTTATAAAATATTATTTTATTACTATTCCCACTCAAAGTAAGTTATAAAACATTATTTTACTACTATTCCCTCTACATTAGAGATGGCCAAATAAGCCCAGTCCAACTGGTTATGGACGGTTAACCGAGCTCGAGACCGAAATAAGCCCGGCTTTTTAAAGCCCATCGAAGCCCGATTAAGGCCCACCGGACCCGGCCCGGTTACAGATTTGAACAAAAAAACAAGGCCCGATTAATCCCGGGACCGGTTAAGGCAAGGCCCGGGCCCAGGCTCGGTTAAGCCTGACCCGGTTTTAGTGTATTTGTTTTATATGTTTTAGTGGTTTAAAATAAGTTTGTTTATAAAATAAATGTAGTTTATAAGTTTATATTATAATTTACATATATATACTTTGTATTATAACTTACAATTATAATATAAGTTACCTTTAGGATATAAAATTAGTTTATAAGCTAATTGTAGTATTATTATGTTAAAAGACCAAAAAGAACCAGTCCTACGAAAGCCCAGTTATAAGCCCGGCTAAAGCCTGGTTACTAATAACCGGTTAAATGGTCAAGAGACCGTTTATGGAATTTTCTCCCTAAGCCCGGCTTGGCCTGGGTCCGGTTAAAGAAAGCCTAGGTCTGAAAACACTGTTGAGGCCCGGTCCTTGGAAGGTTCGATTAAGACCCATCTGAGCCTGATATTTGACCAATCTCTACTTTACATATAGATAAGATTGGTTAATAAATATTGACATCAACTAGAAATGACGAAGGAGAGCATTTAATGCAATAAAGACCATGAAAGGTCTTCATTGTCATTATTTATAAATCATTGGTTTCGAAAGTTATTACTGCTTTTTAGGATGTTTCTTTTCCACCGTTTTAGTTTACATATTTTGACCACCAAAAAATTGAGGTTGAATATTTGGAATTAGTTTTACATTTTTGACTATTTAATAATTAAAAACTTAGAATGGTTTTTGTCAATTTTTTGCTACCACGAATGACTTCTATTCAAATAAATCTAGTTGCAAAATTGATTGGCTTGTTTTATGAGTCGTTTTGTTATAAACTATTTATAATTAAAATGGCCCAAATACGATTGTTATAGTAGCATGATAATTATTTTTAAGGTAAATTACATATTTGGTTCATGTAGTTTACATTTTATTGCACTATTGGTCCCTATTTGAAATATTTATGGAAAAAGTCCTTGTGGTTTACACTATATTGCACTATTGGTCCCTAATCCTATTGGCAAAATGTGGTGAAGGGAGCCTTTTGATCAACATATCACATATATAACGAACAAGATTCATCCCATTGGCCATGTAAAGGAAAAGTTTAGTGACACATTGAACCGAGGATCAAAAACACCACAAATACTCGCATGGCTATATCATGAAAATTATTTCTTTAATTCAGATATAAATAGAACATCGTTATGATAATCTACAATAGCAAAATATCAACAATGTTTACATATGAAAATACAGACAAGCCATACTATTTTTCCTTTATAATTAACGGATTTTTATATCCAGAAAATAACCCTTATGTTTTCCCTTGTTACTAGTTTCTTATCAATTCATGCCTAAACTTCAACTGTTAGGCTTTGGGCTTGGCAAGCTTATGGTTTTGTGAGAACTGAGAAGACATTTAAGTATAGTTTAATAAGCTTTCTACATTTTGCAGAAGTTGTCTTTCTTTTAAAACTTTGTTTCACATTCATCTCCAAAGTTGATATACTCTTTTAACCTTTAATTTAGTGACCACTATCACACAAAATAGCTTTGTTGAACATTTATTTTCAGGGAGGATGTTTTTCAACTTTTATGTAGTGAGCGATATTCCAGAATCATCTCCTAGCAAGGATACTTTGTAAACCTTTACTATGGTGATCAAAAGTACATGAAAATATTTAAAAGAACACGATAACTAAAAATTTCATATATGATTTAGTGATTTAGCTTGCGACTTACATTGCGGCCAAAATCACCCATGTGGCTTTCACAAAATCATATATGATATGATTTTGTCGGTTTCATATTCTTTTAAATAGATATCGTTCTCGTTTGAACCCGACTCTCTCTCTCTCTATATATATATATATAGGGGTGGGTTCAAATGTGAACCACTTTTTGGTTGTGAACGTGAGGACAATCGAGAGCGCGACACGTGGCGGATGACTAGGCGCCACGTGAGATCCACGGCGGATGACTAGACGCGATTCATGGGAGGGCATTGAATTAAAGAGGGGGACCACACTCAAAGTCGCCACGTGTCGCGCTCTCGGTTGTCCTCACGTTCACAACCAAAAAGTGGTTCACAATTGAACTTTCCTCTATTATATATATATATATATATATATATATATAGGGTTAGGTTCAAATGTGAACTCATCTTTCATTGTGAACGTGAGGACTACTAGTATCGCGCTACGTGGCAATATTCAGTCTGAATGTTCATGTTTTATTCGGTCTGAATAAAGCTTAGGCGTCGATTCAGATTGCCACATGGCACGATTTTGTTGGTCCTCACTGTGAGAATATGTGGAACTCCGTATGTAAGCTCCAAAAGAGCCGTTGAGGAGAAAGGTGAGGTTCCAACATATATAGATAAGATTTGCTTCAAGTCTAGCCGATGTGGGACTCTATACGCCCCCTCCAATGGAGGCTAGACGGACACATATTGTCTCATATTGTCGAGAGGGTTAGGGCCAAGAAAGAATAGATTGCCCTATGCATCGTGTTAGTCCCTAGAGTGGTAGACATTGGCTCTGATACCATGTAAGAATATATGGAACCCCGTATGTAATCTCCAAAAGAGCCCTTGAGAAGCAAGAAGAGGTTCCAACATATATAAAGAAGAATTGGTCCAAGTCTAGTCGATGTGGGACTTTAACACTCACGTTCACAATGAAATATGAGTTCAATTTGAACCTCTCTCTCTCTCTCTCTCTCTCTCTCTCTCTCTCTCTCTCTCTCTTTATGTGTGTGTGTGTGTATAGCCATAGGTTAAAATGAGAAGTGGTAAAAAAAAATGTAAAAGAGAGAAGTGATTTCAACCTTTTATACGACTAATATCAAATTTGAAAAGTCAAAGATTACGGATTTGACTGGTCAAAGTCGCAATCAAAATCCGCGTTTACGCGCAAGATCGAGAGATATTTTCTCGACTGCTACAAACATGTAGAAAACGGGTTCATATATGAACCTGTGTAACCGATTCATATATGAACCTGTGTAATTCATTAACTATTTTTCAATTGATTCATATATAAACTATACATTCATACATGAATTTGTTTAATTCATATACACGTTCATATATGAACTTGTGTAATTCGCTAGCTATTTTTTAACTAATTCATATATTAATAATACATTCATACATGAATATGTGTAATTCATATACACCTTTATATATGAACATGTGTAATTCATTAGCTATTCGTTTAGTTGATTCATATATAAACTATGCGTTCATACATACGTTTATATATGAATCTGCATAATTTACATATTAACTATTTTTAACTGATTCATATCATGAACCTGTGTAATTTACATATTAACTATTTTTAACTGATTCATATCGTGAACCTGTGTAATTTACATATTAACTATTTCTAACTGATTCATATATGAACTATACATTCATATATGAAGTTGTGTAATTCATATATGAATGGTGAAATTCATATATGAATTGTTTGTCAACTATTTATAAAATTTACGAAAATACTTTTCCATGTGTTACAACCTCTGCGAGAAATTATCTAGTGTTTTACGGTCAAAGCCGCTATTTTTTACCAGATAGACGACTAAGATCGTTTTTTCTATTTCGCATTTTTGTACCACTTCTTATTTCAACCTTTCCCTGTATATAGGGAGAAGTTCAAATAAAAAGTGCTAAAAAATGAGATTGTAGAGAAGTAATCCTAACCCTTCATCCGGTCAACATTTGCGGTTTTGACCGTGAATCACCAAATAATTCTTCGCATAGGTATGTAGAGAGGGGTTGGCTAAGACTACAAACCATGCAACCCACTTAATCACTTTAGATTAAGAAAATCAATGACCTAGATTAACCTAAACTATATTTGGTATTAAACAAATTCCCAAACAAACTTTTAATAGATTGATTCAATAATTTGGAAGTACTAGCTAACGGTCCCATCATGATTGGATTAGACTATAGAAAGATAGTCATCATTATTAAGATTAATCTTCGTTTATATGGATAGGTTCATTTGAACAAAAGTCTTATGTTTGAATCTTCTTGGTGTTATTGTTTCTTTATACAAGTTATCTTAAGTTTGTATAATGATCCACATAATTTGAGTGTATCTACTTGTAAGTTTGGACTTTTTGCATTTATAACATCAAAAAAGTATCATATATCATTGTCTTAAAAGAAAATCTGTTTGTGTTTTTTTAAAAGTAGTTAACAAATAACAATATTTATATTGTAAAATGCTGTTAAAAGGAAAGAAAGAAATTTAAATAAAAAATTAAAGGAAAAAAAATGTAAGAGATGACTGAAAACATTGTTGCGATATAGATCGCACACAAAAGCAGAAGTGATTGTTCAAAGAATTCAAGGAGAGATAGATTGATTTGACATATATATGTACTTTTTAGAAGTGTATATACATACATTAATTGATAAATATACACATACTATATTACTATATATATATATACATACATACATATAGGATGGGGTTTAAATAAAACCGAGTTTCGATTGCATACATGAAGATAAAGGATAGTGTGTCATTTCTCATGTCGTTCATGTATTAATCATAATAAATAATATCTCATTAAGAATGAAAGATACACGATTCATGATGAACAATACATAGATCATGCATTTGTGTATTATTCATCCTAATGATGTGTTATTTATGATAAATGTTGTATTATTCACATTGAATGGTGTATTTGTTCATCATGAATAATGCATGGACATTCTCCTTCGTTATTCATACTGAATGTTGACATTTGGAAACATATGTGTCACTCTCTCGGCTATTTCTCGGTTCACAAGCCAAAAGTTGGTTCCTAGATAAACTATTCCTTGTGTATTTATATTTACATATTCATGGCCGTTTAGAATTTTTTTTTATCAATAGTCTAACCCCACTTGATTGCCGGTGGATGAGATCGCCTCAATGATCGGACACTTCAAAAGAACGTGGTAGCATTTTCTAAATAATTTGGAACTTCGATGGTGATCATGTTGTAGGCAAACACATAGCTTAACCTTCCTTGGAAACCTTAGTGTATCTCAACATGAAATTTTTTTCTCTATCTTAACTTGAAATCTTGATGCACCTTAATGCAATGGCCGAATGACCGGTCTACCTTTCATCATTTTCGACAACATACACAACCTAGACAGTCAATAGTCATACTCATATGCATTTTGGAATTCCCACCAAAACATAACCCCCCCCCCCCCCCCAATACACACACACACACACACACACATATATATATATATATATATATATACAAAATTTTGGCTACAAACTCATTTTTTATTGTAAACAATGAGGATATCAGAAAGAGCTACACATGTCACATTCACTATGAATAACGAAGGTAAATATTCATGCATTATTCATGATGGATAATATATTATTCATTAATAAGTTTCATTTGAACCCACCCACATATATATATATATATATATATATAGAGAGAGAGAGAGAGAGAGAGTTAAGTTAATTTGTTAACCCATTAATTTGTGTTAACCGTGTTAACCATATAACCACCATTGATCATTTCAATCAAAGGTTAAGATTGATTTCCTAAATTAGTGGAAAGTTAATTAAATCCCAAAATAAAGGAGGTTGACCCACATATGCAGAAAAATAAGGAAAATAAACAAATTCTATTGGTCCATTTTTTGTTACACGGTTAACACAAAACATTTCATAGAATTTTATAGGATTTCATAGGTTGCACGGGTTTCAAGTTAGATATGAGTTACAAATGATTATCACACACACACACACATTCTCTCTCTCTCTATATATATATATATGTGTGTGTGTGTGTGTGTGTGTGTGTGTGAGAGAGAGAGAGAGAGTGTGTGTGTGTGTGATAATCATTTGTAACTCATATCTAACTTGAAACCCGTGCAACCTATGAAATCCTATAAATCATTTGCAATTCATAAAATTTTATACAATTTCATAGGTTTGCATAACTTTCACATTAAATATGGATTACACAATAGGAAGACTCTCTCTCTCTCTCTCTATATATATATATATATATATGTGTGTGTGTGTGTGTGTGTGTGTGAGAGAGAGAGAGAGAGAGGTTTGCTTGAGAGACCATGTAAAGAATACAAACCTATTGATCCATATAAAATGGTCTATATTGATTCTCACAGTTCCCACAAACTATCGACTTTTCCTGTATATATCTAGTCATATGTCATAAGCAGTATTTGGCTCAATAATAATACTAACTGAATCATGAATTTCAGTCTCTTTTAGAAAACATTGAATAGGAAGTACGAGAACCATTTATGACATACATTTGTCAATAAAAAAACGCTTTAAAAAGAAAAACTAGAGAGGGGACTGGCCATGCTTGCACTCACCCCACTTCATGTGATGAAATGTACCTTATAAACATTGCTAGCCTTGTCCATCGTTTTACCAAAATCAATTATATGGTGGTACTTTTTAGCCCACAAAAGAATTAATAATTAATAAATATAAAACGCACACGTATATATCTCTTACAATCATAACGTCCGCATCAATATTAATCTCCTATAACTTTTTCTGTTTGGATTTTTATTATCAAGAATCAAGAAATACATATTCGTTTTGCTCACTCTATATTTCATAAAAACATTTACTAAACAAACAAAGAAAGAGATAACAAGTTCTAAAGTCGCAAAGGTCGGGTTTTAAAGACAAAACGATATCAAGTTACATCAAAATCAACTAGTAAATAAGAGAAAAAACAATAAACATGTTACATTTGGGTAAGATACATGGTGTGGGGCTACACACGTGTGAGAAGTGGTCCATTTTAGTTCATGCAGAGGAAGTTTTGTTTGGTAGAGCCAAAGTCAACATCACAATCATAGAGACATTATTTATGGGCAAAACCAAAGAGATTGAGAGAGAAGAGGGAGAGGATGCTCTTCACTTAGACTAGACCATCCAATTCAATCTTTTTATATTAATGAGAATACTTTTTAACATCTGGATCATAAGATATATAACTTTTAATCAATATGAAATCAGGATAGAAGTTATTGGTGGTCAACTATAGCTTTACTTTTATTCTCACACATATATCATGTTCTATTTACGTGGATATGAGCTAAAGAGTTTTGTTGCTACCAATATTTGATGATCTATTACATTTTTATCGATATCAGACGAAGACGTTGTGTATGTAGATATGTGTATATGGATGTAAAGTATTGAGCGACGTCAAATGAGAATGTTACAAGTGTAAAGTGATGAAAAATGGGTGGGCATTGCACGAAGGTGTGTGTATATATGTATGTGTATATATATATAAGGATACAAGTAGACATGATGTGAAGAAAGGGAAAGGAGATGGAAAGTATGGTGAAGTGGTTTGTCTTTACTAGGCAAATCATGTTAGCATCTTCTTGACCCCATAACACATTCATCAACTTTTTCCTTTTCATATACATATGTATATATAAATAGAATATAAGCAATAAAAGAATTTGAGTGGTTATTGGCCAAAGTATAAAAGAGAAAAGTTCCTTCAATCAAAGTCGCTCATCATCCTTGCCCTTGCCTTGCCTTGTGGAATGATAGTTAAGTTTTGTTTGGTACTTTTCTTTCCTCATACTCTTTCTTTCTTTCTCTCTCCCCCTTGCCATAGAAACCGACACCATATTTTCATCGGTTTTGGAATGTATTATGTCGGCTTTTATTTTTATAATCAAAGTCATGTGATACAACATCAAAGCCAGTAACATTGGTTCAAAGCCTTTTTCCTGTAAATAGTACCAAGTTTATGGTCGCTTATAAATATTTTTTTTTTTTTTTTTGTAAACCGTGGGTGACTAGGTCACTTTACACATAGGTCATCTACTCCCATGAAGCCTCAACTTAAAAAATCCTCAACTATCTTGAGAATAGTAAAACTTGCAAATCTATAGGATGAAGCTTCAAAAGTTAGATTATCTCTTTGCTGCCCATAGAAATGGTATCCAATCTTAAGGATGATCACATGGAGAAAAAAAGATGTACAACTGGAGATAATTTGGAGAGAATCTTTGTCTTGAAGAATTTTAGATACAGTGTACTTGCCACAAAAGGCAAACAAACACTTGTCTACTTTGACTACTTAATAATTCTGTACGTACGTGTACCTTTTCATGTTCATCAAAAAGGTTTTGCTATACTATATCCATATTTAATTATACTGAATCAAAACGTACATTAAGAATGTAAAATATAAGTCTTGATATTGATATATATGAAAATAAAATCAACATTTAGGCATCCACCCCTAATTAGAAACCTTGCATTAATTACAATCTCTTAACTCCTCCCCTACTTTTATAACATAATGTAATGTTAGTTAGGTGTCGTTTGTTTTTTAAGAGCTCAGAAGTCTAATTTCACATCTAAAAGATAATAGGTGGATGGTGTATCTCTTACAATTTCAGAGGATGATATGGTTATCAAACATTTTTTTTAAAACTAAAACAAATAGTCTTAAGTCTGCAAACCTCTTAATTTCAGACTTAAGAGGTTTTAAGAGGTATTTAAAAAAAACAGCCTCATACATTTGGCAATGCATATTTCCTATGGTGTTAAACTGAGTGCAAAAATCTGGTTTTAAAATGATCAAATCCAACACAAAAAAGTATCAATCATTTCATAACAGCATGCAATGTATTTGACCATGTTGAGTTCTAAATAAAAAGAAAATCCAACTTTTCTCACAAAAATTTGAAGAATAAACAGAATAAGACATAACAGCCAAGAATCACAAAATATGCCAATTACAAGCATACAAAAACACAATCGACACCCCATGTAGTCAAATCTTCCAAGTAAAAATGACTAGAATATGGGGATCTAAATATTCCATATGTGAAGATCTTTCAAGCAAACAAAACCATGATAATAGACTCAAGGGTAGGATAGTCTTTTATTACATCCGAGATACAAGTATCTCAAGTTAGTATGAATATTAAGAGAATATATGTATGTTCTGACACAATATTACAAAAACATTATAGCAAATGATTTCACTAATGTACAAGCAGATGAAAGAAAGAAACAAAGTTACATGATCATGTCTAGTAACAGAAGAATCGCGAAAATTGTAATAAATTAAATTCCAAGAATCTTAGCCGAACTTTCTTTATTTAGAAGTGTGCAACAGGAGGGCTAGTATACAAACAAAGGACCTCCGATTCTATTCAATGGATCTTTATGCAACTTAAACCGAGCCTAGCACATTTCTGGGCAAAGAAGGTAGGTTTGCTTGTTATATGAACATGGAGTTAGAGAAAGATTCTAACTACAGAAGGATTAAGGTACCCAACTTGAACAGATAAAAGAATTAGAAAAAGAATGATCGAAGCTTTTAGAAGTGGAGCGGAGCCATTTTCGATAGGAAGGAACTTATCTTGAAATCAACCTTTTCAGTCTTCACATGTAGGGTGTAACCGTAACCCACAAGGATTTTCTGTTCACTTTCACCACGGTATAGCCTGCCTGACAAATACAATTGATTATTAAAAACATGATAGATGTATAGAAAAAACAAGGATTAAGTTCAAATGAGAACCTGGGAACCAACTATTCATGATGAATATCGTGAATACTTCATCATGAATAGTGAAAATCATGATATATTCATGAATATTTTTGGGTTATTCATCATGAATAACTCAAAAAATAGTTGGTTCGTTATCATTTGAACTTCCCTCGGACACAATAAGGGAAAAGAAAAAGAAAATATGAGATATACCACTCAAAGGTCATTTCCCTTCCATGGCCTCTCTCTTTTCATGGCAGGCAACGCAAAGAAAAGGACCATCCCATGGCCTTGGTTTCACATTATTATACGATCCAGAATGTATTGAAATACCCTCCCCAGGCTTCATTTCTTTTTGACACACGGCACAAGTGAACAATTTGAACAAGTTACAAAGCGGATATTTGCTATCTAACCTGAAACGGGATGAGAAATCAACTGTTAGAAATGCAAAACCTGAAGGAACCCAGGTGCAGTTCCTGCCACTACAAAAAATCGGCCCTATAGGACACCAAATATGTCGAAGGGGCTGTTTAGTTGGTTTTCCAGTAAATTCTGTATGGATGAAGATGCATGTGTGGATTACTTGTTTGTTTAGATTTGGAAGATTTTTGTGTGGGAGGGATCTTCATAGTGTGGAAGGAACACGTTTCTTAATTGGGAGTAGAGGTGCACAAAAAAACCGATTAACCGAAAACCGAAAAAAATAACCGAAACTGGTTTTTTTTTTAACCGGTTGAGAAAAAAACCGGATCGGGCTTAACCGGTTCAATAACCGGTTTTAACCGGTTTTTACCCGAACCGGTTAAAAAACCGGTTTTAAACCGGTTAGCTCTTTTCAAAATATTTCAGACCGTTGGGTTCTAGGGGAGACATGTAGCCAAAACCGGTAATTAACCGGTAATAAACCGAACCGGTAATGAACCGAACCGGTTTTTTTAAAAAACCGGTTAAGAAAAAACCGATTAATAAAAAACCGATTTTTAAAAAACCGGTTTGGTTAAAAAACCGGTTTTGTGCACCTCTAATTGGGAGGGGCAGATTCGTAAAAAAAACTTGGCTTTCTGCACAAAGATCCCCCCTAGAAGCTTACTGAATAAGCTACCTTCTATATCATTAAGTCAGTACCAAAAAGTCATGTATAGTGCACCGAATAAGTTGCGAGTCCCTTTAGGCTCATTAAGCTGCTAACGAACAGGCCCTAAATGTCCTAATAGACTGTTTTGTGAACTTAAGTTTATTGGACCCAATGATTGTGTGTTCCATCTAAAATAGTAGAACCGATGCAATAAGTTAATAGGATGTTTTTGAGCAACCTAATAAGTTTTTGGGACACTTCAGAAATTAAATTTCCTCTTAGCTTTTTTATGACATCATTAAGAGGTTTCCTATGGACACATCTTTTTATAGGACACTTGTTTTCATAAGACGTCATTAATAATAATGCCATGTAAAAATTAGGACACTTTATTTCAAAAGTGTTGGGACACGCAAAAACTGTGTCAGCTTATTTTAAAACCATTATATAGGAGCACAATTGTTTCGCCATATAAACTTAAGTCTTACTCCCTTCATTCCAAAATAACTATCGATATTTCTATTTCAGTTTGCCCAAAAGTAAGTGTCCCCTTTTAAAATTAAGTGTCTATTTTCTGATTCTAACATTAATTATGGGATGGAGAAATTCATTGCATCCTCTATTATTAAAGATAAAATTGTCATTTAGTTAAGTATAATAATTATACATTTCTAATACTATGTTTTTCATTACGGATATTTATTTTGGGACAGAGGTAGTATTATGCAGTTTGTTAGAACATGTAGGCATATTTGACATCCTTTAAACCCGATTTTGCTGTAGCGTGCAGTCGTAAAACTTGATTCAGATACCCAATAACAGAAGTGATTCAGAAGCAGTACAGACCTTTCTGAAAGCAAAGCTGATCCTTCCTCTATTAGCTCCTCAACTACATCTTGCTCAAGATATCCTCCATCGACTTGAGGTGGTGACCCTGAACTCTTTCTCCTAAACATGGACTTCAACACCCTCTTACCGGTCTTCTTCACAGGAGAAACATGAGGGTTTGTCTTCTCTGGAGGTAGTATATCAACTACAATGCAGGTTGTATCATCCCGTAATCCTTTGAATTGTACAGCTTCCTATTAACAGGAATAAAAGGAGTAAAAATTAATGTTCAAAGGAAACTGAACAGCATGTAAACAATATGTGTGCTGCTGCTCATACTTTAACAATTTGTGCAGCCGCTGCATCTGGTGCCAGTCCACGACAGCAAACTAGAGCTGCTTCTGCAGACAAAGCATCCCAGACACCATCACTTGCAATAATCATCCTTCCACCAGCGGAGGACAGCTGCAGGTTACAGATTAACAAATCACAAAATACTTAGCCATCTTCAAATTTATCACAACCATAAAATTAACAGAGCTTTTGTCTAAGGGAACAAAATACAATGCAAAGCTTTACGACTCAAATCAGAAAGTATAAGAAAACTTGGAAGTGTAACTACACTGCATCAACCATGACTCCATTTTTAGCGTTAAAGTTGCAACACTTTCCATTATGAGATGACTCGTATAGTCGTATTGATTGCAAATTCTCCTTTTTTGACTGCTTGTCAAACTAAATAACATATGTCTGCTCGTCTTCTTTACAAAAAAAAAAAAAAAATAGATATTACCGAGTCATCCCACCCTTATTTTGTCATTATTGAAGTGTAATATATACATTTGACTGATACCCAAAAACTTGCATATAACTATGTGCTCAATCAAAGACTAGAAATTTAATTGGAAGGGGGTATTGACTCAGCTTGAGAAATGGAATGATTCAAACAACAATACTTGAGGAATGTAAATTTGTAAAAAGGTCTGATGACAAGAGCCTGATGTGGGACCTGTATCAAGGATATATACTAATTACTATATATTCACTGAGGTGGTTCATGTTAGCGTTTCACAAGAGTACCCAGCTCAGCAACTTCATGAAACTAATATATAGGTAGTTGATGTCATCAGGTAGAGAATGATAAAGGAAAAAAGTTAACATTTGTTTGCAGAAGGCATCGACTCGTTAGACGATACTTAACATGTGTTATGTCATAGTAGCAAACATGAATAACTGACCTTCACTTGTTTAACATAAGGAACAGGCACGATGAACTCCCCAACATCAAGATCTCCGATCGATCTTGACAAGCACAAGCCACCAGGCCAACATCGCAAAGGACCAATCTATCAAAAAATAAGTCAAGAGTAAGCATCCAATTTTTATACATAATCTAGTGTATAAACACTTTACCAAGGGAAACATGAAAAGAAATGTAGATATAAACTGAATATGCCAAACTTCGACAACTTTAAACATGTCAGATCATTCTTCATTATTTTTTTCTTTCATGATCCAATTTCCATATGAATATGCAGGCTTCTAAAATGTTATTGGTGATATGCAGTACTTCACTTGACCACAAAAATCACAATGACCACATTCATTTACTATCCTGTTGAAAGAATCTACTAAATTCACCCTTCTCTTATCTCACCTTGCTTGATACAGCTTGACCATTAGATTACATCAATGTGAAATATCATACATGGTTATCGCTTATTTTGACATCCAAGTAGCCAATTCTATAAATACTGGACAACTACAATTACTACCTACTCTTTCAAAGACCAAAACCCCGAAGAAATACCATCAATGGAGAAGTTAAGAGAAAAAGTCAGTGAGAAGTTACAATCACAAGAAATAGCACAAACAATGTAGGTTGGTAAACCCAAGGGTTAGTTAAGGTTGATCACATAATTTTAGAAGATTGATGAAGATCTATTGATTAGAAATTGAGCAGAAATTGAGATTATAGTAATCAATGGAAAAAGACAAGAAAGAGGGTATACACCACCCTCTAGAAATAAGGTAGCCCTTGACACGAAGGACACTAGACTAACTGACCTCTGCTAAGTACGTTTTAGACTGGAATTCACTTTCCTTTCTTTGGATTTCGCAACAAAAAATGCTATTACGAGCTACTTATTTAACAAGGCAAGGAAGAGGGATGTGAGGGAGTAGGGGGGAAACAATTGCCACACAATTACTATTCTTTGCGAAAGTTAGCAAGGAGAAGTGAAGCAGCACGAAGACGGGAAGGATAAGGTCGTTGACTTGACCAGATCCCTATTGGGGCGTGACAGTGCCTAGGGAAGGCACTGTGGAGTGGCCTGACAGCTTTTCAACTTCATCCTGGAGACTGCCAATTGCCAAATGAAATATGGAGGGTTAGAATGGTGGTGCCGCATTGAAAGAATAAAGGTGATGCACTAAGTTGTGGCAAGTATTGCATTTTCAACATCATGAAACTATCAGAGAGAGGGTGCAACGTGAAATGAAGGTGACAGAGAGCATTCATGCCAGGGAGGTCAACTATTCAGCCAATTCACCTCCTCAAACTCCTTATGGAAAAATATAGATCGTAGTAAGGATCTACACAAGCTATCACAATCCCAGAGAAGGACTTGTGATACTGTACCCTATGAAGTGACTTAGCATGGAAGGTAGAGGGTGGTAGTCTGGGAAATTACTAGCTATGTATATGCTAATATGAACTTTGTCAAGACCCCTGTAGGCCTACAGTAGGTGAAATGGAGTATGTCCCGAGTATATACTTGCAATAGGGATAGGCACTAAGCTCACCCTCTTCACGAGAACAATCCCCTACTCCTTGGGTTAGGAAGAAGGTCTGCTTACATTCTACTCCTTAGACACTACTTCTAAGTGGGTTGTTTACCATTAAGTTTGATTTGTTTTTATAGATATTTAGGATAGATCAGCATCTTCTTGTAAGTTGATTCTTCATTACATTAGAAGATCTAATGTTTAGTTGTTTACCTCTCCTGTTTCTTAGTAGATAGAACGGGCTATTCGCTGGTGTTAGAAGGGCCCTAAATATGGTGGTTACATTGTTCTACAATTCTACTTTTACTACCTTATTGTACCTCATTTTTACACACTCTAACTTTACAAATACTTTAGGTTGTCTCGTGCTCTTTATTAATTTTTCAAAATCTTCTATACTTTTTCATGACTTCCCAAACTTTTTCCAACTCGGGCGATTTCTCGATAAAGAACCTCTACTTCCTGGGTTGAGGAGCATCAGTATACATCCTACTCTACCAAACCCTATTTCCGAGTGGGATATAATGTGTACGTTGATTTGGTTTCTATAGTTGCAATTAGGAAGGATCGACTTCCTCCTTTTAGGCTAACTCTCATTGGTCTTGGTAGTTATAGTGTTTACTCTAATCCTAATATTCGGATGCAAAAATATGGAAATCCTAACGTTTGACATGGCAATTAATAAGCTTCACTTAAAGTGAGGTTGGCCAATCTGCATCACTCAAGGAAGGGCTGCCTAAGCTTAAAAGCTTCAATGTCCTCCATGAAACCTTAAATTAAGTACTTAGTATACATATCCAAAAAAGCTCTGCCGTAAGGGGTTTATGCACCCTCTTTATTTCTACACACTTGGTACGACAATGCTAGAAAACTCATTTGAAATTTCACGTAGAGCATAAGGTATAGAATATTATAACGGTTTTAATCTAAAAACAATCGCTTGGAACTAGGTATAAAAGAAACTCTCCAATTCATAACTTAAATTTAGGACCAAATATTTGAATTAATTTGGTTGTTCCATAACCAACAATACAAAAGAGTGGAGATACATGTAGTCGGATTTTTTTAGTTCATTTGATATTAAGTAATATATTAGGCATCATGAAGTTGGAGAGAGCATTAAACCAATAACCCTTTCAACAAAGAGCATAGCTAAAATAACATACCTGCGTGCCACCACCAGCATTAAGCCGACCAACTTCACCGCCACTTGCAGTGACACGCTCTCTCCTGCAAATAACAAAAAAGAAATAAAATGTAAGAGCCATAATTTACTGGAATGTGTGTACAATGTTATATATTGACTCTAAAATCAACTCAAAAGGAATGCATCATATAAGATCCATTAACGTACTCCTCTTCACTGCATTCAAGTCTGTGATCTGCTGATAGATAATACAATCCCCCATCGGCAGACTCAAGTATGCAGCGTGAATCACCAACAGAAGCTACAGTTATGACTGATCCTTCAATGATTACAAAGGTGACAGTTGTTCCAGATGTTTGAACTGAAATCATAACCATTCATAAGTAACAAATTAGTATAACTGAAGACATGTCCACATGCAAGCAAACACATGCACATGTCCACATGCACATTCAGAGATTTATAAACAGAAAAATAAGATTTAATAAAGCAGATACCAAAAGTGGGGCAATGCTAGCCTACAATTACAAGTACACCAAGTTTACATGTACGGCCAGAACCAAACATACTGTAGATAATAATTCTGTGAGAATAACATAACCCCAACTAATGGAACAAACCAAAGTTTGGTTAAGTTCATTTTGTTAAATAGAAAGCATAAGCAAAAATCTTGTTTGCACCATTTTTGACCAGAAGAAAAGACAGATGAGTTGACCAGTAAGCTACTCTAATTTATAAAAATGAGGCTTAAAGCTTTTACCTTTGGGCAACATTACAAAGTTACATTATGTTTAATGTTCTTTAAAAGTCAACCAGAGGTGAATAAATGAGGGGACATGGAATGAAAAGAACCAACCTCTAACATCCAAGCAGTGCCAAAATGGGAATGCAGTTAATTGACATTGCCAAGACCTACCATTCCTACATAATAGCTAAGCATTTAACTTAACTTCCAATTTTGCAACAAAAAATCATATTAAAAGGCAATTAAAGGTCCGTGAATAATGACAACCAAACTTGTCATCGCACTGTGCCATAGAAGTGCAACTTTTGATCCTACTAACATATCAATAAAAGAATTTGACCAGTACCCAAGTATTTATAGCAAAATATCTATAGACCTAAAGCATCGCTAACACCTGTGATGGAGATTATGACATCAAAAAATTAACTTTACGATTTTAAATTTATGGAAGCGGGGGAAACTGTTGAAAATAGAAATTATAGCAATATTATGCGACCAAAGAGTACCATTTTGTATCATACCATTTCCATTTAATCTTACTATAGCTTATCTTGCAGGTACAGCAAAAAAAGTTGTTCTCTCTTGAAACCTAATGACCATTAGTGCGTAAGGTTGCAAGTACGCAGCACATGACTCTCGAAAAGTGATACATTGCCTTTAAAGGAGGATCACTATGACATCTTTCTGCAACCTTTTTCGTAGTTTACTGCTTATCCATTTGGGGTCCATCGACGCGAGACATGTTCAAGAAAATAATTAGCTTCCATGGATATGAATTTTCCGATTTGGCAACTTTCATCTTTTTTATCTCTAATATGGTCAATTAACATGACTCAAAAATCTCACTTGACATAGACACAAGGGGCATGGGAGTCTACAATCATGAAAGGAAAGAGGGTTAAAACTGTTCACCATAACAAGAGTACATAGCTCAGTACATGGGAGGTGGAGGCCTTATTTTCCAGATGAGGGTCAAGCCACCAAATAAGTTCACTGGGATTCCATTCTAATATCCCAAAAATATATGCCAACATATTATATCTGTAACTAACAGACACATGGTAGCTAGCCCCGTAGTTACCAAATTCCATACAACACAAATGACTTAAGTAGTGACTCTATTACCCAAACGAAAACATTCCTCAAAGAGATCTCCTGGATATATTTAATATCAGACAACCAAACAAGATATGGTGAGGTGCAAAAAACTGAACCATTACAGGTTCAAAGAGATGGAAATGAAATATAGTCCTTACCTTCTCTAGCAAAAGTCAAACATTTCCTATTAAGATATGAGCCCCAAGTCCCAATGAGGCAACTTTACTATAATAGTCCAGCAGATAACTACTGGCTCTATACTTGCAAGTAATTACAATTTTTACATGATTGAAGCTGCTTAGTAAGTCTGCCCTACATGCATTCAAGATAAAATCCCAGAAACAGCAAAAGCAAAAATACTGCCTATGAGGACCTACTTTGTGAAGTTTGAAGTCTCTATAACTATATGCATTATGACAGGGTATCAGTCATTCAGTCCATCCGCGTATGTTGATTTGTTAAGAAAACTAAAAAGAAAGCTGTCTATACCTTTTTCTTGGAAATCTTTATCTGTTTTTACAAATCCTGCTACCAAAGCCCGCGGCAGCACCGCTATCCATTCGTCACGGTTAAGGTCTGTGGGAATAGCTCCCAAGACATTGTTTAAAAGGTTCTCCTTAGTATATATAGCTGCTGCAGAACCATTATGGCCATCAAATATCTGCAAATAAGGACGGTTTGGTAAGAAAACTATATAGGATAACAAAACTGGCGCCTATTGACAACACATCTAAATGACCAGTATTTAGTTATTTTTCCATCTCTTTCAACTCGCTTCAAATGAAAATTCACCATCTTATGCAATGCAACTATGGAGGTAACGGAAATTTGAGAGATTTCTATCATCTTGTGGTGTGCAAAGCAAGTATGCACTATGGATGCCACATAAATTGGAGAAAAGAGCAGCTATAATCATGATCAAAGGCACCAGGTTTTATGGTCAAACAGTATAAGAGAAGAGCAGTCGAGATAACAAACCCCAAACACAGAATAGGTGTCACACCATCTCCCAAGACTCGTTGGCATTCACTTTTGATCAAGGTGAGGTCCTCCCCTTTCTTGGACTGGTTAGCTTGACCACTCGTGATCTCCGGCCTCTCCGTCTTCTCACTCGCCAATTCACGCTTCAACAACACAGATAACGGGATCGTATGATGATGCTCGCCCTTAACGGCAGCCATTGTCTCAGTATAATCCCTTCAAAAAATCCAGATATACACCGATCAAGCCTGCCCTAACAACAAAAGTTAAGCTCTTCCAGTTCCACCTCCAAATATTCCATATTCATTTAAATCCTAATACACCAAAAATAACACATATACGACTATCAAACATCATGAACCAATTAAATCATATATAAACAAAATATACACACATACATATATATACAATAAACATCAGAATCAAAATCAAATTTACAAATAAATGATCCTTTTCAACGATCCAAACATAGATATGTGTAACGAAAACCTAGCTTAAAGAAGAATGTGGATGATCAAGATATGAGCTTTAGCAAAAGGATCGATTTAACTCAACTAAATTCCATAAAACACAGTAGAAAATTATGAAAGAGACAGCATATGCATATGCATATGAATATGATACTTACAGAAAATTCTTCAACAATGGCAGATAGAAGAAGACAGTAGTAGTAGCAGGTTGAATTTGCAGATTAATAGAAACAAAGAAAGAAAGCAAAAATCGATTGGATTCTTTGATAGAAAAATCCCGGGAGAGAAGAAAGGGGGTAAAGATGGAGGTGTGATGGTGTCTTAAATCTCTCTCTCTCCTTTCTCTTTCTCTCTCTAATTTTTTTTTTTTTTTTTTTCAGTTTTTTTGTTTTTTCATCATGTGCCGTTTGCTGACGTGTCCACTCACACAAAACGCGCACCGCTTTCTTCTCTATATAAAGCCGACTTCAGATTAGCTGTAAATTGCTTTTTCTTTTCCTTTTTTTTCTTCTTTTTATATTGTTTAATTTATTAAAGTAAATTATAGATTTTCTTTTTTTTTTTTTTTTTATATTTTTCTTCACTCTGTCCTCTTCAATAACGTGAGTAATTCTATTCCTCCAAGTCCAGATTGTCTAAAGCGTAGAAAAACAAACAGCGCTAAAAATACCCGCGATCATTTTCTGCCCTTATAGATTTAGTCGTCATCCAGTTTGTTAATAATAAACTATATAAACTTTAATCTATTATTATGCAATGACTTATTGTGGTTTTTTGCATTTTTATAATGGTTAAGATTCTTGTGACTAACATGATCAAAAAATTCTGTTATATGGAGCTGTGTGTTATTCATATAAGGGCATAAATTTATTTTATTATCTTTTGGAGAGGAAGGTCTTTTAAGTTAATAAATTATTAAGAAGCCTAATGTTAAATCCATGAACATCATTAGCAGAGAGATATCAACTATGAACATTAACTCTAAGGGGACTACTTGTTCACATAATGAAGTTTGTTCAAATTGAATTCATCAAAAGAATTTAACTTTTAAATGAATTTGACCATACGTTTGGTTGGCATAAATTGCAATAGTATCTCACAAAATATAAAATCTACATGTGTTGTGTGGTGGTGTGATGTTGGCGGTTGTGACGATGATGATGGTGGTGTGGTCGGTAGAGGTAGAGGATGGTGGTGTGGGTGGATAGCAATTATGGCAAAGACAGTGTGGCGGCAACAATGAATGTTGGTTGGGTAAGCATATGGATGGGATGATAGTATTGCAAGGATGTTGGTGGCAGGAAGGGTGGAGCCGGTGGGCTACATGGATAGTCAAGGTGGTGAGGA
This sequence comes from Centaurea solstitialis, assembly GCA_030169165.1. NCBI lineage: Eukaryota > Viridiplantae > Streptophyta > Magnoliopsida > Asterales > Asteraceae > Centaurea > Centaurea solstitialis. The sequence goes on along the minus strand of CM058040.1, from coordinate 90,277,179 downwards.
GTGCCAGAGGTGGTGGGTTGATTAAATTGGATGCAAAGGTTATATTTGTTCTTTTAAAACGAAATATTGTAAAATGTTTCACATTTGCTACGAAACGGGATTCAAATCCAATGATGATCAAATCCCTCAACCGTGGAATTTGGCGGAATTCAATCAATTCAATATGTGAACCAAACATCATCAAATGAATTTGTTAATGGAATTTATCATTTCAATTTCTTCAATTTTCGCAAACCAAACAACCCCTAAGAACTACAAAAACACTTACCATGAATAGCAAGAACACAAAGTATCAACCATGAGTGTTGAGAACACGAGAACATCAACATAAAATATAAATTTGTAAATTTCCATTCAAAAAATCAATCGTACAAAACCCATGCAAGTTAAAAACCCCATATTTCCAAGATTTTAATGAGAATCATTGAACCTCGACGAGTTGGGATTGTTGCGCACCTTACAAGCTACCCTCATTCCCTTCACAACCACCACACATCCACCTCCCATCCACCTTCACGTAAAATCCAAACACCCTTCCAGCTCTACCTCTATATGAATCTCCCTTAACAAAATCTTAATGTGTTTTGTGTGTTTGTTATCAGAATCCTCCCATGATAGAACCTTCTTATGTATGTGTATTTGTTTTTTGAATCCTCCCATAATAGAAGCCTCCATGTGTTTGTGTGCTATCAAAAGATTCAACCTTGATCTACCCGATTATTAATAAGCCTTGTCTTATCCAACATTGTCGCACTCTTTTGCACCTCCAACAACAATCCAGATTTTGGGGAAAGAAATTTAGGATTTTCATCTTGATGAAAAGATAGAGTGAAGTGGGGTTAAAAAGTTAAATTACGGGTCATGATCAAAGGCATATGATGACATTTTAACAATGTCCGTCAAAGAGCCATAAAGACTTAGGGCCTGTTTGGTTTGCAGGATTTCATAGGATTCTGATGGAATTGGAATCCAATTCCATCAAAATCCCATGTTTGGTAAGTTATAAGGGATGAAATTGGAATTTTAATGTGGGAATTAAAATCCCTCATGTGATGGAATGTGAAATCCTTCAAGGGGGTGTGGGATTTTAAAATCCAATGGATGTGGGAATGTGATTTTTACCATTTTACCCCTTATCTAATTTAATCTTTCTAACCCTAGATATTCATCAGCGCCTACCACCACTTCGACCCACCGCCAACCACCGCCACCGCGTCGACCCACCGTCGACCGCCGCCACCGCGTCGACCCACCGCCGACCGCTTCGACCCACCGCCGACCCGCCGCCACCGCTTCGACCCGCCGCCGCCACCGCCTCGACCCGCCGCCGCCGCTGCTTCGACCCACCGCCGACCGCATCGACCCACCGCCGACCGCATCGACCCACCGCTGACCGTCGCCGACCCACCGTCGCCGACCGCATCGACCCACCGCTGACCGTCGCTGACCCACCGTCGCCGGCCGCCACCGATCGCTGCCGCATCGACCCACCGCTGACCGTCGCCGACCCACCGTCGCCGACCCACCGTCGCCGACCGCCGCCTCGACCCACCGCCGACCGTCTCGACCCACCGCCGACCGTCTCGACCCACCGCTCGCCGCCGCCTCGACCCACCGCCGACCGCCTCGACCAACCGCTACCGCTCCGACATAAGATTAAAAGGAGGGTAATTCTGTCATTTTGCATTTCTGAATTCCAATTCCATCGGACATTTCTGCCAACCAAACAGATTATGGAATTGAATTCCAATTCCATTTCCTGCCAACCAAACATATTATGGAGTTGGATTCCAATTCCTTCAGGATTCTAAATTCCCTAGGATTCCAATTCCTTCAAAAACATTTCAGCATACCAAACGCAGCCTTAGTGGCCGTTTGTTTTTAAAAAAATACCTCTTAGAACCTCTTAAGTCTAAAAATTAAGTATTTTGCATACTTAAGATTGTTTGTACACATGTTGACAATTCATGATTTGGAATCTGGTGTCATGGGATGCCCTCAAGTTAGGTTGTTTGGGTAGGCTACTGTGAGTCTCATCTTGGTAGTTTTAATAAAATTTCTAACAATCTAAAAAAAGGTCTCAAAACCACCTACTGTCCTTTGAAATTTTAAGAAATCTACCATCCACCTTTTACTTTCTAATCGTGAAATTACACTTCAAACCTCTTAAAAAGCACCTTAAAAGTGTAGGAAAAGGAAATAAAACTCAGGAACCCCGATCATAAAATTCAACAAGCCACATTAATCAAAGTTGTAATTTACTTGATTACTTATGTAGATATAGTTGGATAAATGTTTTAAAATATTTTATTTTGATTGTTAAATTTGTTTCTACCTAATTCATGATTACTATTTCTTTAACTTTCACTTTATAACAAGACTATTTCAATTTATTGTCCAGTGCATGCATCTATGTTTTTGTTCTATGTGGTTTGTCAAAATTTATGAATGTTGTCTTCAAGCACTTGAAGCTTTTGTTCAAGCCAGGAATAAGGGTTGAGAATTTTTTTACTTTTCTTTCGAAACTAGGTTAGTTGTTACGTTTTTCTGAATGCTTTTTTGTTAAAGAAAACTACACTTATAATTCATTTATTTCATTGGCGGTTACTATGGTTTACAAATCCTTACAAATTTGCTTCCTCCTACTAACAACCTTTATATATTTTTTTTCATTTTTTTGTACAATCACATAGGGGACAAATTAGAGAATTTCTTTCGTGAGAATCTTTACGGTGGTGCAATTGACGGTTTTTTACATATCAGGTCACCTTAAGAAGAAAAATAATTGTTTTTTATGTTAGGGTAAAATACATCTAAATGTAACGAAGTTTGATGTAATTCCTATTTAATGTAACGAAGTTTATTTTTTCTCAATTAATGTAACAAACTTCTATTTTTTTTATACATATTTTACCTACTAAACAAATTATTAACCTACATATATCAATCTTTATTAACATGAAATTTTGTTTTCTTTCTAATTAAAGTCATTTTAGTATTTTATCCTCTTTTATAACTTTTTAATGTATGTGTATTTAACTATTTATTGCATTATGTAAAAATATTTGATACATGTTTTTATTATTTAAGATGTTTTTACCTTTTTCATGATTTTTTACCTTTTGTGTTTTATAGCTTTTAATATATACAAAATGTATCATATATCATAATTATAATAATAAAAAACATACATCAAATGTTATTATCTTAAGAGCATCTCCAACAGTTTCTCCAAATTTTCTCTAAAATAGAGAACTAAAAACTAAAATCTTTAAAAAAAATTCCCTTCATCTCCAACAGCTTCCTCATTTTGTAGATTTCTACATTGATTTTTAAATTAAAATATTTATTAATCAATTAAAAAGTTATTTCTCTTTCTCAATTATTACTTTTCATGGATTTCTATTGATTGCTTCCAATTGTAATCATATTTGGAGTGATCTCCAAATATGGAGAAAAAATCTTCTCTCACTTAACTTTCTCCATTTTGGGGATAGGTTTGGAGAATCTGTTGGAGCATAAATTAACCCAAAATCTCCATTTTCCCCCATTTTCTTCATTTTGGGGATGCTGTTGGAGATGCTCTAATGTATCAGATATTGGTATATTAAAAAATTATAAAAGAGGGCAAAATACCAAAATAGATTAATAGTTTATTTAGTAGGTAAAATATGTATAAAATAAAAAAAATTGAAATTGGTTACATTGATTGAGAAAAAATAAACTTCCTTACATTAAATAGAAATTATATTAAACTTCATTACATTTAGATGAATTTTACCTTTATGTAACTATAGTTATAAGAAAATTATACGCAACTATAATTAAAAGAATCAAAATTTACAAAAATTTACCAATATTTGATGACTGCAAATACAATACATAAACGAGTTATAAGGATCATATTCATTTATTTATTTTTTTGACAAACCACATAGATTAAAAGCGTAATTAACTTTTTTGCAAAACCTCTTGCCTTCTTAAAACAATAAATGATATGCATGTGGAAATTAATTAAGGATGATTAGAGTGCATGTGGGCCGGAGTAAAAGATGACCCATTTAATTTGCTTAAAATTATGTAAGATATTTTATCTTAATTAATAAAATTTATGCAGTTGAGAATAATATTTTGAAAAGAAAAGGTTAAGATCTCTGTAGGTAGTTTAAATGTCACTCTTTATTTTTTTAATTTTTTTGGTCAATAATCTGTTTGAATAATCTTTTTAAATGCAATTTCTTAATCTTAAAGCAGGTAAAATTAATTGAATACATACAAAATGACTCATACTAGATAGTTTTTTATTAAAAAATTAAATATTTATAATACATTAATTGTCCGAGGATGAAGCCGACTTGAGTCGGCTTCTCAAATGGGTTGAGGAGGCTTTTGCACTTTGGATGGTTGCAACTTAACTTATAATTGAACAAGATGTGAAATTACAAAAATACCCCAGCCAACTCATGTACACGTTTTCCGGACACTACGGAGAGACATATGTTGATTGATTGGTTCTCTTTTTTATAATATAAAGTGAGTTACACTTATGGTCCCTATCTTTTGCTTAAATTTTGGTTTTTGATGTCTAAAATAAGTTATTTGTATTGATGGTTATTAACCTTACAATTTCATATCAGCCAAGGTTATTGAATTTAGCCTTAGAAGAACTCGTCACAACAGTCGTCATGATTTAATACTTGTATCTAACGCCACGTTATTTTTGAGGTATACGATGATGTAATGCGTGGTTTTTGTTGTACAATATTTGATTTAACTTATTTCTCTAATATTTTATTCGTTAGTTTTTAATATATAACTCAATTAAAGTTGTTTATTATCATTGATTACTTGAGTACTAGTAGCAAAACTAATGTTTATGTATATAATATAAACAATTTCATCAAAAAAAATTATATAATATAATCCCATCAATTAAGATAATTTCATTGGTTATATTAACCAGTTTCATTAACTTAACCAATGGAATTGACAATTTGCTCAATTTGTATTCTAAGCATTGTTCTAAAAAAACTTATCGAATGACGTGCCTGACATAAGATTTGTGTCTCACGCCATGTTAGTTAAGCCTGTGACATGTCATAGCCTATTACACAGTTTTCATAATGTGATATTTGATTTTTGTTTACGTTATTAATGTCTTATTTGCTAGTTTTTTTTATATATAACTCAATTTAACTTGATTGTTACTATTGATTCATTGAGTAAAGGTACAAAACATATGTTTTTGTTACATAATAAATATGAATCAAAAATTTGACGCTATAAATCACACCTTTAGAACGACATGGATTCGTTGTGGCTCCAAAGGCTTGAGGTTTAGTCTTGCCACCACGTCACGCCTCATGTCATTTAGAACCTCGTTTTTAAGAATTATTTGTATTTGATCACTCCCTCTCTCTCTCTCTCTCTATATATATATATATATATATATATATAGGGAGGGAGGGAAGTTCATTTAAAAACCAAAAAAAGAGTAAAAACTTACAAACCGATGGTTTTTTTTGTTTAAATCAACGAAAACTCTTCGTAAAGTTATTTATTATGATGCAAATGTTTCATATAATTTATTTTTTGATGAAATTGTTTCATATTTTGGTGTTTTTTACATAAAAATGAAAAGGTTTCATACATTTTCCTATGCTTATGAAACTGTTCTATGTATTTTCTTTAATCCTATGAAACCTTGTTATGTTTACAAAAAAGAACATCAAAAAATGAATTATATGAAACATTTGCATCATATTAAACAACTCTACGAAAAGTTTTCGTTGATTTAAGCTATGAAACCATGAGTTTCTACGGTTTTTTACTCTTTTTTTGGTTTCTAAATGAACTTGACTCTATATATAGGGGTGGGTTCAAATGTGAACCACTTTTTGGTTGTGAACGTGAGGGCAACCGAGAGCGCGACACGTGGCGGATGACAAGGCGCCACGTCAAGTCCACGGCGGATGACTAGGCGTGATTCATGAGAGGGCATTGAATTAAAGAGGGGGACCACACTCAAAGCCGTCACGTGTCGCGCTCTCGGTTGTCCTCACGTTCACAACCAAAAGGTGGTTCACATTTGAACTTTCCTATATATATTAGAATGTTAATTCAATGTCTAACCTAGATATATGTAAATTTCTTTGTTTTTTCCCACTTAGAGGTTTTCTTATTCAAACCACCAAAAGTCATTTGTTATTGATAATTTCTTTAAATAAATGTAAAAAAAAATTGATCTGTGATGTGATGTGATATATAAAGTATTTTTGATAAGAAATTTTCTATCAAAGAAATGATATGAATCTTAACTTTATCGTGAATTACATTTTTTGTTCTTGTAGTTTGTCTTAAGAGTGATTTGTCTTTCACAATGGTGATGTAGGATCCTAAGTTTTATGGAATTAAAAAGTTAGAGACAGATTATTTGTTTTAGAGATGAAATGCAAAATTGAAGTGAACCAGAAGACCATGATTCAGTCTATAATTAAGAGACTTGTATATTTAATTTTGCTTATGGGTCGATAAGAGCATCCACGGTGGTGGAACCTTCAAGAACCTTATTTAGCATATTTTTTCCTACCACGTTATTGCCATCTCAACAAACCAAGAACCTCCTTAAAACTCTACAAGGGAGATTCTTACAAAAACCTCACTTCCCTCTACTTATTTATAATATCATTTTTATTTATATAAACTATTATATAACAGAAAAGAAAACTATTACAAGAATCTGGGTTCTTGTTCAAGCACCCGGGTTCCAATAAGAACTTGTGATTGGGCAAGAACCTCTGTCTCACAGTGGAGGTTCTTGTAAAAACCCCATAAAGAACCTCAAAAAAAACCTCCATTGTGGATTCTCTAACTAATTTACCCATTCCATTAACTACTTTATGTTTTTTTTTCTTCATAATAACAAAAACAAACCCAATTTAAAGGAACTTTTAGAGAGGTCATGTCTCTCTAAATACCTTTATTTTTGGAGAGGTGATCTCCCCTGTATAAACTCATTAAAATTTCACATATGGTCAAACCTCTCTCTCTAACTTGTATCTATCACTAAATTCTTTCAAGAATTGATGATTAATTCTGCAATTAGTCCACACATTTTATGGAAAATAACCATGGATCAATAATCTATTCCATTTATGCAGATTTAAAAAAATGTTTTTGTCCCATTTTTATTTTGAAAGTGCTTCATATTGGCGTTCTATGTGCAGTTTTCTATTATATTTTTATGCTTTATGATCGGACTCTATTATGATTTTTTTTTACCACATTTTATGCATTCCCCCTCCTATCTCTTCTCTCTCTAGAGCATGTTATGGAAGAAGAAAAAGAAAAAGAAGGAATCGAGAAGAAGGTATCAGCAACAACCAATAGAAGAAATCAAAGCATGTCTAAAGGGTCAGTGGATCTACATGGGTTCGAAACTTGTGGTGAGCATGTGACGATATCCATATCAGAGCCTGCTACGTAGTGGTACCCTTAATTGGGCTGGGTCGTGGTCAACAAGGATTAGTCGGTGCCCTTGGATCCGGATACCTCGAGAACGTATGTATGTGTTAGCTTGCCATTAAAAAAACAATAGAAGGTTGTTTGAATCAATTTGGCATGTTTGTAGGTAAATTTGATGATAATAGCGCATCTAAAAGCACCGCAAGATGATCTAGTTCATGTATTTTGATTTTCAAACATATTATTTGATTGATATGCAAAAAATGACCTTTTAAGGACCCGCAACGGGATGTTGACAGCAAATGAGGCATGGAACAAAGATTTGTTGGCATCATAAAGACTACGACAAGAGATGTCCACATTATAATCCCAATTTATGCGTATATTACAAAACACAATAGAAATTAAAAGTTATGAAATAATTTTATATATATTAAAGTATTTGTTATAACTTATACGATTTGGAAACCCAAATGATATACATGGTCTTGAGATTGTATTCCAAGTATTGAAAACGTCAAAGAAACCGAAGACGATAATCTGTTATATTACATAATTTAAAAGTGATTATTACAAAGTCTCTGTTATATTTTTGTGTCTTTGTTGATTTTAACATATGTGGTTTTGTTGTAACTAATGTAAATTTTTTTACATGTTTTAATGTCATTAATTGTCTACTTTTATTTGACGAGGAATTGCATTAATTTTCATTCTTGGATTATATAATGAAGAATTCCATTTTGTTATATGACATGGCTACACAACTATTTCGTATTATACTTTGGTTATAATTTGCATAATCAACAACATATTTGATAAGGTAACTCTTAAGGGGTTAAATTGGATTGAGTCGATCGGTCAACATTCATAAATATATTTAATATGATTACAAAAATTATTATTAGAAAAAAATCTATTATTAGAAAAAACAAACCCAGATTCTTAGCGCTTATTATCGTATATAAAAGTAATAGAGTCTCAGACCATATATGCTTCATCTAAGATTCATTTATTTTATTTGGCTTGGTTTAGTAACGTAGCAACAACATTATCACGTAAGTTGGCGTCGTTGTAAGTCTGGTAGAGAGTAAGGAATTGCATTGGTAAGCATAGGCACCTTTCGTGGACAGTTGTTTGAGATCGATTCATTCGGCATTTGTAGGCCATTACTGATACCTGGTGATCGAAGTTCTCTCGTATTCTTCTCCTCGGAGAGTATTTTCGCAAACCTAAAGTAAACATTCATAAAAAAACAATATCAAATAGCAAGTTATGTATGTAAATAAAGGGTCATGTGAAAACAAAAGTTTATGTGAGAAGCGTAAAAAGAGATTCCCCCTTCGATCACTTTTAATTAGTTTATATTAAATCCCAAAATTAATTCATGAGTTAACTTAGAAGAGAAACTTTCAATTGATCTTCAATTAGGATTGATGTAAGGGTATAGATCAATTCTTATCAAACTTATGGTAACTACTATTCTTACCGGAAACCAACTCTATGTATATACACATTATATATGTATAAATTACCACTACAACAAAATTGATTTATATGACGTCCAAAATAGATAAGCGTCAAAATAGATGTTTTATAGGACCAAACAAAAAATGTCATAATTTGAAAGTGTTATAAAAATTTATAACACGCTCTTGGGCGTCATAACAAGTTTTTTAGTACATTTTACAAATAAAGTGTCTTATTAACTATTTTCAAGAACATTATTGAATAAAGTGTCATTTGAAAAGATGGGTTTATAAGATATTTTGGAAAATTAGCTAATACAACATTTTATTTCAAAAATATCCAAAAGACGTTCAAAACTGTCTTATAAATTTATTATAACACTTTTAGGTAGGATCCTTTTTTGTTTGGTCGTGTAAACTTACGGTCCTATAAAACACTCTATTCAGATGCTTATTTATTTTAGGTTTTATTTAAACTCAATTTTGTTACAGTGTACATACACTACAAAACAGAAGGCCAATTCTAGCGGCCAAATCCGCCGGAAATCCGCAAGAATTTCGCATTTCCAGCGGATTTGGCTACCGAATTCGGGTCGCTGCAAATTCAATTTTCTGGCAGATTTTGAGTTTTCGGCAGATTTGGGCGCTAGAAATCCGCCGGAATCATTTTCCAAAAAAGATTAACAATTAACAAAAGACTAATTAAGTTTTAGATTAACGTTTCCGGCGGATTTCCGACGGAATTTTAAAATACTTATTTTTTATTTTTTTTATTTACGGCGGATTTTCGAAGGAATTAAAAAATGCTTATTTATTTTATTTTTATTTAATTTCGACGAAATTAAAAAATATTTATTAATTTTATTTTTATCTATTTCTGGCGGCCAAAATCCACCAGAAAAAATTGCATTTTAAAAAATTTAAAAAGAAAATACCAACATTAAAAATTAAAACTTGTAAAATTAAATTACTGCAAAATACAAAAATATTGCTAAATACATTAGCTAGATGCCTGATTGTCCCGGCAAAAATTGTACAAATTATCCAATCAAAAAGTAAAAATTATTCCAAATACATATCCAAACTAAATTATTTAAATAGCAATATAAATTGTTGCAAATACTCAGAATGTCCGGCGATAGTTACCACACACCAAATACCTATCCAAACTAAATTATTTAAATAGCAATATAAATTGTTATAAATATATTTTTTTAATTAATTTTTGTAAATCCGCCGGAAATATTTCTATTTTAAATAAAAAATTTTATTAATATTTTCGGCGGATTTAAAAAAATATTTTTTTATTAAATTTTTTAAATCCACCATAAATCCGCCAAAAATATTTTTATTTTTCTATAAAATACATTAGCTTTTCTGACAGATTTCCGGCGGATTTAAAAAAAATATCTTTTTACTTCAAATTTTAAAATTCGCCGGAAATATTTTTAATATTTTACAAAATACATTAATTTTCCCGACGGACTTCTGGCGGATTAAAAAAAAGTATTTTAATAATTAATTTTTTAAAATCCGCAGAAAATATTTTTTATTTTCTAGAAAATACATTAATTTTTCTGACCGATTTAAAAAAAATATTTTTTTAATTAATTTTTTAAAATCCGCTGGAAATATTTTTAATTTTTTTCAAAAATAAAAATATTTCGGCGGAGTATAATTAATTAAAATTTGCCGGAAAATATTAATTAATTATAATGAATTAATAAATTTTAAAAAATAATTAGAATCCGCCGGAAATCCGCCGGAAAAGTTTACTGATTTTTAGTTTTTTTTTTTATTTTTGAAATATTTTTGACGGATTTCCGACGGAAGTCAACTTTGTTTGACTAAATTAACATCCGTCGGAAATCTTTTTCGCCGGAAATTTCCGCCAGAATTGTCTGTTTTTCTAGTAGTGATATATACGTATATATGTATGCAAATACCTTATTAGAGCTTCTTTGTTGCTAGTGCAACGATAAGGTTCGTATATACCCGTCCCCAAATTCACCTTCGACACCGGTTTCTTCAGCAACTGGACGCCAACGTTCACGAGATCTTCCAAGTTCTTTTCAGTCGTAAGATCCATCGAAGCTAAGTCTCCGCTCAAAGTGTCATCCTAAATCATTTTAACAAATGAAAAACACATATCATCGTTTTTTTCATGGTTAACTAAGAATAGGCGTAGTTATTTTTATTTTGTTACCTGAACTCGAAGGTAATTCTCTCCTGAATGTAGAGCTTGGAAGACAGTAGAGATATGATAATCGACCATATCACCACTCGATTGAGTAAATACATCAATCAACGGAGTCGATCCACTACTAGCCAACCACCCAAAAACGCCCCAACTAGATGCCGTATTTGCATCATACTTTTCTTCAAATTTCGGCGACCCAGTCCCCAACGACAAAACTAGAAACCGGCCATATTCGGTTGGTTTTATCGGAAAGAAATCGGCACTACCTCCGATTATCTCCTGTGTCACTTCACTTATCGCAACCAAAGTCTGCAAACAAATTAATATCAATTAAAACGTATACTACGTTTTGATTTAAAAAAATATTTGTGAACAATATATATAACTGGATTATTCGCAGCCACCCCTCCATCGATAAGATTGAATTCTCCAAGAAATTTCCCTTCAGAATCTTCGGTTTTGAAAGCATGGGAAGGAAGATAAGTTGGTGCAGCCGATGTTCCAATGCATATATCGGATAGCATCGCATCCAGGCTCGGGTTTTTCTTCAGCTGAAAAACATCAAATTCATCACACTTTTTCGTTCTTTTCTAACCAAAAACGAAACCCACATCCTTAATTCGATAGAAAAGAACAAATTCCAGTTAATTTACCTGATAACTTGAGAAGATGACGGGCTGCATACGTTTGATATCGAACGTTGGAATCACAACATTGGTCAAGGTTTCGTGGAGTCGTAGGTTTCCCAGTTTTTCTTTAACAAGTTCATGTAAATAAACACCATCGTACTTTGGTCCGGTTAGAGCTTTGATCACCGTTTCAGCATGACCGAATGGATTGCTAAAAGTTACATCCATAAAAAACGTATCCGATTAACTTACACAGACAACTTAATTCATGTAGAGTTTAATGAAAAAACATATAAATTAATTTTTTTTAGATAAAACCTTAACAATCTTGAAAAACGTGTAAATTAATATATTTTTTTATGTAGGTAAGGTACCTATCATGTGGAAAGATCCTAGGACAATGTTCAAGATAAAAGTCGGTTATGTCCTTAGCAGCAAAAACGGGACGATTTTCTTCGTTAGGGGCGGTTAACATCGCTGTCACGAGACCACCAGTGCTTGTCCCGGAAACTACGTCAAAGTAATCTGCTAGTCGTGCATTCTCGCCGTCTAATTTCTGCAAACGTGTTTGATTTAATTTATTCGTAAAGTCTTGTGTTTGGATTAAAAACATGGTATGGTGAGATTATACCTGAAGTTCAGTTTCTAAGAAGTTAAGGATGACGCTTGGAATGATTCCTCGAACCCCACCTCCATCAATGCTTAAGATCGTGATTAGGTTTCCGTATGTTGGTCGTTGCAAAGGAAACCGGGGTGCTTCTTTAGAAGACATGGTTGATGATATATGTTTAACGCTGAAAAGGTATGGTTTTTATATAGAAAAAATTCGAGTTCAAAGATTTTAGGTTTAGATAGAATCCAGTGTGAGGAATTCGGTTGGGAAATGAGGCTATTTATAGTGTTGGTAGAAGACGGGTAGGATCTCTATTTGTTCACATTCATTTATTTATATAACATAAATTTATATATTTCCGACGGATCTTCGACGAAAATATAATAAATAAATATAAAAATTTTGATTAATTTTCGTCGGAAATCCGTCATAAATATAAAGTAATTGGAAATTAAAATTAAATTAAATTCCGATGGAAAGGAAAAAAAAAATTTAATTTTTTAAATTTCGTCGGAAACAATTAATAAGATTTTTCAAAAAACCATTCTTTACAAATAATAAGAATTTTAAAAAATCACATTACTCCGACGGATTTCCGACGGCAAACCCAAACAAATTAAATTCTTTTGTTTTCCGTCGGAAAATGAACTTAGTTTAGATAATTAATTGTAATTTTATCTTTTAATTGTTAAAATTATAATAATTAAGTAACTTATTTATAAATTAACAAATAAATAAAAGTTCCGTCACAAATCCGACACAAACAATTTCGAGAATATATAATTTTATTTTTAAAATATTTTAGTGACGGATTTGTTACGGATTTCCGACGGATTGATGTCTATGTTGACTTTTGTTGACTTTTCGTGATTCCGTCAAAATCCGTCGGAAATATATCGATAAATTTCCGACAAAAAAATCCGTCAGAAATTTCCATCGGAAAAGCCCTTTTTCTAGTAGTGGATAAAATACATCAATGGGTTCGCAAATAACCTCGTTGGTAAAATACATAAATGACATAATACTAACAGAAAAATCCGATCACAAGTTATTTACAACGGATTAAACTATTCTAAAGTTGTTTTTGAAGAGCCAAAATAATGGCGGTTTTGATTTTGAAGGTAAAATGTTGTATTATCCAAAATCGTTTTCTAACATGAATATAAAATTATCCAAATATTTTAGTTTTAATTGAGTATCTATTTATTCAGCAGGGTTGTAGGGGGATCTTTAATGGGAGATTGTCAACCAAAACGTGTAGTGTACATGTAAATGATATTTTGTTAGATTTTAAATTAAATACTTGATAGTTTGTTGTAATAAATTTAACAATTATTGATATTAAAATAGTACAAGGGATTTAAAAAGATTTTTTTATAAGAATTACTATCATAAACTTTTATTAAAAGTAATCTAACAAAAAGAAAAGGTTTATGGAAAGTCTTAGATTTCAATCCTTCGTAAAAGATGCTCTTATTAAAAGGGTTTAACACTGAAAACTAGGGATGATTAAATGTCGCATAAACCTCCATGCATCAAATCATGTTATATGAAGCTTTATAGTTTGATTTGGAGCTTGTATTTACCAAGTTATGCGCTTTGATTTGTGGTTTTAAATTATTCAATCAACAATACACCAATTAATTTATATTAGTTAATTTTATATAAAATAAAAATAATTATATATATATATATATTTTAATTAAAATAGCTATTTTGGTTAATTAGATTTTCGAAGGATTTCCGATTTTTCGACGGATTTCCGACGGAAACTGGCCATCGGAAACAATGTTTTTTTTGTAGTGACCTTAACATGACTTTAGTCTACAATTTTTGTAAGCAGTGGTTTATTTGTTTTTTTTAGTTTTGTAAATTCATTTGTTATTTATATTATAAAAACATAAATTCATTTGTTTTTTTTTCTCTATTTAACAAATTAAGAAATTTTTTCTTTTAAATTGGTTATTAAGCTACAAACCTCACAAACACTCTACTGGATTTTGCAGTTTAAAATATGTGGTATGGAAAAATGCTTAAATTGCACTTGAGGTTTGATTTGTGGTTTTGTTATAAACCGCATTGCAAACACCTTTATTGAAAACTAAGCGACATATTGAGATGTTTTTTTTGGAAGGGTGTTCGGGCTAAAGCCTGACTAATTGCCGACAATTTTGGGGGCTAAATATGGCCCCACTTAAATGTCCCCAAGCATGCGTACGAGAATGCTCGAACTCAGTTAGGACACTATGAACCCCGAGAGTTAACCAATTCGCCACAGCACTGGAAGACGACATGTTGAGATGTTTGTTAAGGCTGTTATGGAGTTTTATGACAAATTTAGGATAACTGCAATTGAGATGACGAATTGAAAAGGATCCAACTTAGGTATATGTTTTTGTAATATAATAAGAACCATTCAGATGTTAAATACAACATAATATTAATTAAAGTTTGCAAGTTATGCCTACTTTGTTGTATAGGTCAACTTGACTACTTCAATGTTGTTTGTTCCAAACTTATCAAATTACTTAGTTAAATTATTTGGACCATTTACGATTTGGTCTTCTTTAACCGAATATAAAGGCATTTACAAGATTCAATAGAACCCTAAAAATGAATCTACCTCTCCATGTGGTGGTCATAGAATTCAACAATGTCGACGCTATCGCTAGGTGGTTATAAAATTACGTCACAAATATCCGACATGGGATCTAATTTTGATGTAAAGACTAAACAGCTTATTCCATTTATGACAACTTCTATTTTTAGGGTTGTCAAAAGCTTTCATCACCTTACCGATTTGTAGACATTCAAGCATATTGAAATGTGTACGATGCGTTTTCTTTCTTGAGACAATTTTTTGATGTAGATGAAGAGTAAAGATGTCATCATGACAACGCCTCGCCTTTTCATATAACAAATTTGAAAAAAGGTTCAGAAACCCAAATTGAAAACAAACCCAACTTGAAGAAAATTCATATAAAGAAATAAAAAGTTATATTGAGATAATGTATTTTTCAATATAACATTTTCTATATGTGAAATAAATGAAGAATGTTGTAACATCCGAAATTTTTAGACATTGTCGTTTCCTTGATTTTCCACGCACTATTCTAACCTTAAATATATCATTTTTATCAACATACAACGTTGAGAAATAAGTGTTATGTTTAAACCTGAGAAAACAGCTTTTGGGAGCTAAATTAGTGGTTAATGTGACTTTACCTGCATGAAACTCACTTTTAGGTATGTATGGTTGGGTCCGGATTTATGGGGTATGGATTCTAGCATAAGCATGTGTTTAGGTATGTATGGTTGGGTCCGATTGGTCTATAAAGATTAGAGGTAGCACCTTGGATAACAGGGGCTCCCTTTGTTCTAGTGGTTGCGCCTCTCGATCCTAACATGTATGTAGAATATTTTTTTCCAAGGGCGACTTTCCATGTGACTTTACCCATTGGAAACATAAAACATGAAATATCTATTATGGACGAAACATGAAATATGAAAACAGTTTAGGGACCATTTCTGTAATTCACTCGAAAATGAAAAAAAAAAAGAGAAAAAAAAAACGCTCGTAGCAACAAAGCCGCCGCTGTTAGCTTCCTTCCATAATGAAAACAGTTTAGGGACCAAAAAATCCGCTTTTTTTTTCCTGGATTATATCCTTCAATAATGAATTCAAATGTTACTGATTATGATTTAGGGCAATCTGTGTTATTAGGATTTTCAAAACATTCATTTTTCTTAATGACTCAGTTAACTCATTAGTTATTTGATGCAAAATTCAACAAACGAAATTTGAACAATATGTTTATCTTTTTGAAAGAGAGATAATATAAGGACAAATAAATGGAATAACAGGTCATTGGCTTGAAAAGGTTCAAATTCTACATGAAAGAATGGGATCTATGCTATTATTTGCATACATTTCATTGTTGCAGTTTTGCTTTGGTAACTTTATGTGTAAATAATCAACTATTTTCATTGAATAGTCAATAAGCAATGCATATTTTTAATTGGAATGATGATTCAAGCATCAAGGCTCCATGATTCAAAAGGAGAGTTGAGGATGATGCAAAATATCGCATAGAGACAGAATGGTGCATTAGAGAAAGTTGGAAGTTGCGAAAATGATGATGTTGAGTCTTGCCTGTGGGACCTAGGGATGTTCAACAGTTGAAATCCAATGGATGTAGGACTAGGGAGAATCAGACTGATCCAATCATCGATGTTGGATCTTGCCAACCACTCCAATTTAATTAACATTGATCAACATATCATGATCCAATATCAATGGATAATTGGAGAGGATCGGTTCTATTCATTAGATATTACTATTGAATATCCAATTGGACCGAATTGGATTCATCCAATGTCTTGATCCAATTTTCCAACTAATTTATTTACTATTTCAATCATTTATTCATATATTTTCCTAATTTTCTTAAAAATCTACAGACAAACAAATATCATATAAAATGGAAGAATAGATGTAAAACGTTATGTATAAATAAATAGTTAAATATGAACAACTTCCAATTGTGGTTGTGATATAGCCAAAAAGAAATCTTGGTAACTTGTACATCCTTCTAATCGACCCATCAATAGTTTCACACTTCATCCCAAAGCATGCATTCAAAAGCATGAGTTTGGTTGTGGAAAACTGTTTTTATTTCCTAGAAAATGTTTTCGGCAAAAATAAAGTTGAGTTTTTATTTAATTTCGGTTTTCTATGAAAATTTTAAAAACGTGTTTTGGTTGAAATGGTGGAGTTTTCATTATCCATTTCACACTTTTTATATGTTTTAATGTATCTATTTGTGTAGTTAATCATTGTATAATACTAATCTTAGTTTTCTACCCTATCCTACCAGTTGCATGTATTATGCTTTGTCTTTCCTTGATTGTTTTAAACTTTACTTGTGTGAGAATATGTGGAACCATATGTAATCTTCAAAAGAGCTCTTAGGGGGGGGTTCTAACATATATAGTGAAGATTTGGTCCAAGTCTAGCCGATGTGAGACTTTAACACTCCCCCTCCAACAGAGGCTAGATGAGGGCCAAGAAGGGCCAGGAGAGGGTTGGAGGTCTGGCACTGGCAGTCTAGGAGTGGTAGCTAGACTTTGGCTCTCATACTATGTGAGAATACGTGGAACCCCCATATGTAATCTCCAAAAGAGCCCTTGAGGAGAGAATGTGGGCTCCAACATATATAGTGAAGATTTGGTGCAAGTCTAGTCGATGTGAGACTCTAACAACTTGTTTAGTTTATTATATTGATAGCAATGGTATAATTATAGTTTTCAAAAGTGTAGTTTAACTGCTTAAACTTATAGTTTAGTCAGTTACACATAACTAACATAAAGATTGTAATCGAAATTCTTTGATTTTATTGCAACATGGAAAAAGAACATATGCAAAGAGAAAGGTTCATGCGAGAAACATAACTTTTTAAGAAAACGCGATGACGATTCTCAACCACTCATCCGGTCAATAAAGGCGGCTTTGACCGGGTCACCCTCCTTTAATAATCTCCACCCTCCATGAATTGCGTCAATCCTCCGTGATCACGTCCACCTTAAACGAAAATGTGTGGCTGATATTCATCCTTGCGTTTTGTTAAATTGACATCGTTCTCGTATGAACCCACCTCTATATGCAAAACGGTATGTATAAATAAATAGTTAAATGTGGTGACAAGTTCCAATTGTGGTAGTGATATAGCCAAAAAAATCTTCATAACTTGTACATCCATAATCGACTCATCAACAATTCCACACTTTATCCCAAAGCATGCATTCTAAAGGAAGGAAGCAACAACACAAGTCAATCTCTTATGATATATCTCCTGTGAGAATATGTGGAACCCCATGATTAATCTCCAAAAGAGCCCTTGAGGAGAGAAGGGGGGTTCCAACATATATAGTGAAGATTTGGTCCAAGTCTAGCCGATGTGGGACACTAACATCTCCAACTCCAACCAACATTTCTACAAAGTTAACAAACAATAAGCATTTGCACTTCAAAGTTCAAATCTTAACTTCATTTGAGATTATGAAAGTCAATAGTTTGGTAATTGCAAGTCCATTTTCAATAACAACACATAGTTATCAACATGAAACAAGAGTAAAAACTTTTAGATACGCGTCAAAATAAGGTGGCTCTACTATAAGAAATCAACAAGCTTTGAAGACGCACAACTAATGTATCTATATATCTGTGATGAGTCGGGGGTGGGCTGGAGAGCTGGCAGATAGGTTACTGAAGGCATACGTTAGATAGAGGGATCAGGGATGTTTAGGGTGCGTTTGGTTGTCGTAAACTGTTTTCATTTTCTAGAAAACGTTTTCAGAAAATGAAGTTGAGTTTTCATTTTCAGTTTTCTATGAATTTTTTTGAAAACATGTTTGGCTGCAATGATGGAGTTTTTTCATTATTCATTTTAGAAAATTAGAAACACGTTTAGAAAATTTTGAAAAACTACTAAAATCAGTTTTCTAATTTATATAGAAGTTAGAAAACAGAAAATTTTCATTTAACATGGAAAAGGATCAGGAAACAGAGTTAGAATGCAAGTCAAGCCTTAGAGCGGAGCCATAGAGGTTAACGTGGCGGCGACCCCAAGCCTTGACGCCATAACGCGCCATAATGAGTTATTTAGAACCATGGTTTTAATGTATCTATTTGTGTAGTTAATCATTGTATAATGTATACCAATCTTAGTTTTCTACCCTATCCTACCAGTTGCATGTATTATGCTTTGTGTTTCCTTGATTGTTTTAAACTTTACTTGTTTAGTTTATTATATCTATAGCAATGGTATAATTATAATTTTCAAAAAAGTAGCTTAACTGCTTAAACATATAGTTTAGTCATTGTCACATAACAAAGTCACAACATAATTAAAGATTCTAATCGAAATTCTTTGATTTTATTGCAATTGTGTAGAGATGGAAAAAGTACATAGGAATCGAAGGAACTAACTAAGGTATCCTGATAATTCTGGTGGGTTTACGCCACATCCAAGATTCAGACGGTGATTTGGGCAGAGGTGGAACGAGAAGAGCCTTCCTACATAGACCAAAAGGCCAGCCTTCACAATGACAAAGCTCTCGAATGATAGACCGCCTCCTTGTCAAGATCGGGAACTCAAAACTACCCGTACTCGAACATCGAGAAAGATTCGTCCTTACAGACATAAACGCTTCTGCAGTTGTAGCGCTTGAACATCGAGAAAGATGACTACAAGAAGAGTAGAATTCATCCACATCTTCAACATCACTTTGTGTTTCCTTTTTGGTGGGAAGTAACTCAGTTGGGGAGGAGAAACCCCATATGAAACTATCAGCTGAAAGTCCAACCTTCCTCTTTGACTTTGCTTCCATATATCTACTTAGCACTGCCGAAACAAAAACCTGTCGAAAAACACATAAATACATATATAAACATCATAACTTCAGAATACGTGGAATCTTATTAAATCGCTCTCCAAAAGGGGAAATTGGCGGTGGTGCCCAAGAACCCATCCCCTCATTTACCTCCTACCCATTCTCTCTACCGTTTAGCACCTCATACCCATGCAAGTCCGTTAAAGGGTCCGTTTTACCGGACCTAACACAAAATTACAAAAAGAAAATCAAGTTTGACCCTTTAAAGGAGCTTGGTGGTGCGTTTTAAAGGACCTAGGTATGTTAACCGTTTTAGAGGACCTAGGTCCGCTAAAACGGACCACCAAGCTCCTTTAAATGGTCAAACTTGATTTTTTTTTGTATTTTTGGTCTTGGGTCCGTTAAAACGGACCATTTAATGGACTTGCATGGGTACGAGGTGCTAAACGGTAGAGATAATGGGTAGGAGGTAAATGAGGGGGTGGGGCTTTGGGCACTGGCGCCAATTTTCCCTCCAAAGATCCCATGAGGATCGAGCATTACTTCCTGTTCATCGTCATAATCGCTGACATCATCATCATCATCATCATCATCTTGTGTTTGAAAAGAAATCTTTCTGCAAAAGGTATGGCAGGTTGCAAGAGCATCCTTGAGGAAATTGCATTTCTTGGATGGGTTTGGTGGTTCTTCATAGCCCATGATGGAATTGAGGTATGTTTTGCAAAAAACAAGTATTTATATAGTGCTCTTAGTATTCAAAATTTGAGTGCTAGAAGCTGATAAATCTTTCTTTCTTCCTTGAATCTTTGGGTTGAAGACAAAGTAAAAGATTGTTTTTGAAAAGATTATGTTTTAATTCATGATATGATCCTTGAAAGGCATCTGATGCCAAATCGATGGCAACTGGTGTTTCTTGATGTGTGTAGGAAATGTGATTCTACTATGCTTAGTGCTTTGTAGTTGTTTTAAGTTCTTACTTCAATCTTAAGTGATGGTAACTGAGACTTGCCACCAAACTTTGATTACTATTCATAGTAAAACTTGTAACCTCAAGAAATCCCTTACTAGAAAATCACTTTTGTGGTTAAAAGGAGTGATTTTCTTTTTGTAATTTTGTGCGCAATGAAAAGTATTCTACGTTTGACATTTATTTTGGGACTTAGGTTCACGTGAGACCAAGTTGTTTCCGTGAGACTGCGTGAGACCAAGACCTAACGTATAAAACTTCACAAAAAAACACCGTGAAGGTAAATAAAACTCGAATACTCATTCTCAAAAACACTTTCGATGTAAAAAAATCCAAAACAAGGTAAAAAAAGCGAAACCTTCATAGCTCAAATGTTGTGAATGTTACAAATAAATAACGCAAACCTTCACAGCGAAAATGCCATGAAGGTATAAAAAAACGAGCTTTGACATCAAAAAACACCGTGAACGTAACATTTACATTGTTTTTACTATGAATTTTCAATTTTTTTTAAGCTTCACAGTGTTTCGAGGTAAAGTTTCATGTAAAAGATGTTGGTCTCACCGGAATCCAACTCTTTATTTCAGTGTGTTAAAGTTAAACCGAAACAAATTGAGTTGAAAGTATGGTGCCTGAGATGTATAAAAACATATTTGTCTTAAAGAGTAGAATGACTGTTTATGTGAAAATATTTGGATATGCTAAAGATAAAAGGTTAAATAACATCATCTAGCTTCTAATTAGGGCCGCACCTGAGAATTTCGGTGCCTTGGGCGGGAAGTTTAAAATACGCACCTGAGAATTTCGGTGCCTTGGGCGGGAAGTTTAAAATATGCCCTACCGTTGATTTTTTTTAAGCTAACCAAACAAACTATTTGTAAAGGGTTTGAAACCTAATCAACCTAGGTGGCTCATTCCCACACAATAGTCGCATTTCTTGAAGCAAAAATATCGATTATTTTGTCATAGTTAACAGTTGCTATTTTTTTCAGTATTTCAAAATTGCTAATAGTTTCAATATTTCTTGACTCATAATAGACTGCATATATGACTTCAACAACTTTAATATCGAAAAATATCTTTCAACAAATGGTACCGTAACACTTCCTGAATTGTGATATTTGATTTGGTAAGTGGGAAATTGATAATTGATTTTGTAAATGGAAATGGAAAATTGATTTGGTAAATGAAAATGAAATTTGATTTTGGAATCTGCTGAATGTTTCTAATTGAGAGTCTGTCTAAGAAAAATTGTTTTGTTATTGTTGCCTTAATTAACTTACGATGGGTTTGCATTTCGAAATATTTAACTTTTTTATATAATATACTAACTATAACAAATGGGCTTATGATGCCCCCTCAAAATTTGATGCCCTGGGCTGTTGCACAGGCCGCCCTTGGGCAGACCCGGCCCTGCTTCTAATATTTGATATTTTTTTTACTATTGTAACTTATAAGTCTGATTGTTTATAAATTTATATCGACTTTTAACCCTCGTGCCGACCTCATTAACAAAATTAATGAATCTACTACGTATTGTTAGAGAAGTTATAACTAATCGAAATGACAAATAACCCAAGCAGGTGAAAACGGGAAATCATTGCCAAACATGTTGGGGTTAAAAGGATTCAAGTGGCGAAGGACAAAGTGCGCATTTAGATATTTCCCTAATGCATTGGTGTTACGAAATTAGAATAAATGTATGATTCTATAAAATGTTAAACTTGCTGCTATCATTTTGTACCAAATATAATATTTTGGATAAATTTAAATAAGAAGAATAAAAATCGTAATAAAGTAACAAAAAGAGTTTATATATGAATCTTCATATGAATTTTTTAATGATTTACATGTAAAGATTCCTTAAGACTTTTTTCTTTGAATGGCAGATAACTCACACATACGTCTCGACACGAAGTCGACAAGGTATCCAGGATCCATATGGGCATCCGACTAATCCTCGGCAACCATGGACTGACCCAAAAGCCAATCCATGATCACATGCTCACCCTATGAACCAAATATTTTTATTTAAGACTTTATTCTTATCTTCTCATGTATTCAAGAACCTCCCAAGTCCCAATACAATACATATATATGTATAAAATAGATCTTTGGTAGACACCAAATTACCCAAGAGAATTGGCAAAGGAAGTGGAGTCAAAGGAAAGTTCCATCGACATAGCCTCATAGGGTTGTTTATTTGTCGATTTTGGTAATTACTTGCCATAAAGAAAATACACCTGAGTTAAATGTTTACTTGAGTGTTTTCTTAATTGTAGCATCTGCATAAGAAGTTTTTAGTTTTTGGATAAAAAAAAATTATTTATACGTGTTTAACATTGATAATAAAAAGTTTTTGATAAGTTATCTCCTTCTAATTCATTAACTAATTTCACTCCGGTACTGTCATAAGTTACTGTTTTTTTACCTTATTTGCTAAACACTAAAAACATCCACTCATTACGTTTTTGATACCCTCATAAATTAATCTAAACAATTTTTATGAAGCTTAGATTTGACACCATATAAATTGATATGTACTTTTATTTATAAAAAAAAAAACATAAGTTTATTTAAATAAACAATTCCAAATAAAAAGTATAACAAATACCTTATAAATCTTAAATAACACAAGCATGAACATTAATCTATCTTGCTGTTTGTTTCCAAAAAAAAAAAAATCATCTTGGTATAATCTATTTTAATCTCATTGATGCAATTTTGGATAAAAGTACTCATAGAATATCAGTAATATTATCTTTTTAATATTTTTATAATAATATAACATAATAGCATTAGCATGCATACGTATTATATGAATATTGAATAATATGAATACAGTTATCGTTGAATTTTCCCTTCTCTTCCCCCCAATTTTCGCTCTCCCAATTTAAAATTATAAACCAAAAAAAAAAAAAATTCAACAAAGATTTCCCATAAAGATCTCATCTTTGATTTGTTGCCAATGCATGCGGTTTATGATGCTCCGTCGTCTATCCATAATTCCGACCACCGCCAACCACCACCGGCGCCGCCGCTCTTATCTATCTCTCCTCCGACGCCGCCGATTCTCTTCATCTCCTCCTCCTTCTGCTTCTTCTAACCACCACCAAAATCCAATCCTTCACAACAACAAAAACCTCCAAAATGCAGGTTCGTTTCACCTCCTCCTCCACCGCCTCCGCCGCAGCCCTAATTCCCTCTCTCGCTTCGCCATCGCCGCCGGCTTCCTATCCGCCGCCGCCGGTGCCGCCTCTTACGCGGTTTTTTCCGTTGACGATGATGATGATGAATTGAAGGAAAAGCATGATAAGAAGAAGCGAGGGTTTGGGGATTTCACGGTGGACCGTTCGAACGAGTCATTGAGGAGGATTGTGGACACGGCGAAGCACACCGGCGTTGCCGTTTCGGTTCTGTTCAAGTCGTTGAGTTCGGTTTTGTCTTCGGCCAACCATGAGGTTCGGTCAGGGTTTGAAGGTAGGGTTGCGGCGTTGTTGGCGGATATTGTGGCTACCGACGAGACGCGTAGGGCCGCGATCGTTGGTGCTGGTGGCGGCGTGGTGGTGGATTGGTTGTTGGACTCGGTGGCGTTGAATAGAGGGGGAAATTATGGGACTCAGGCGGAATCGGCTAGGGCTTTGGCTTACTTGATTGCTGACCCTAATGTGTCTGAGGATGTTCTCGGACGGCCTCATGCCATCCCCAATCTTCTCAGGTTTATCTTCTCTGCTCAACCTCATCCTCGGGAACAGGTATTTTTGGCTGAAAAACAAAACTTATGTAGCTCTACATTGTTCATAATTATTCAGATTGTGTATAAATGTGTAGGATGTACTATTAGGTACAATGTGTTTGAATGTGACCAAAATCCATGTTGCTATGCTGTTTTATTTTTGCCGAGTCATGAAATAATAAAATGCAGGCCATGCCATGGTAAAGATTCAAATCTCAAAGGTGATCGCTGTAAAACATTAGAGATTTTTATCAAGTGTTGACGAATAATGGTGTCCACCCTTGGAGTCGTCTACCAATATTTAGTTTGGGTTGCTATTAGGGTGTTGAACACAAATGGATTGAAATCTTGGTGCTTCTTGGAGTAGGTTGTATTTTTATAGTGTGGATATCACTTATCTGGAAGGTTGCCTTCTTGATCTTAGTTTGTTTTGAGAATCTAGAAAGATGAAATAGCAGTGGTTTGAACTTTGAAGAGAGAAATTTTGAGGGAGACACCTACAACTATCATCATTCTATTCATATTAGATGCTTTGCAATTACAAAAACAAAGTCAAGTAGAATAACTGAAATCAGAACATAGCTTCTAAGGATGAACTAACTGTCTAATCAACACCTATATATTACAAATGAGCTCGTTAAACTATCTCGTGTCTTCCCTCTCCCACTCAATTAGTGGCTTTAGTAACGCTTGACAGTTCCACCTTGAAGAATCCTAGGTAAATAATCTTTCTTCATGTCGAGTTGTTGTACCAGTAAAAGCTATAGGCACCATCAAGTTAATCTTAGCTTGTCTTGCAAATTAGTTGTATATATATATACAGTTATACACACAAACTCTTTCATTGACATTGACATGCTGCTTTTCCATGTCAGCAGCAAAAAAGGCCTAGTTCGTTCGATATTGCTGATCCTTTGAAAGGCAGGAGCATGCTTATTGCAGCAATCATGGATATTGTCACTTCCAATTGTGACAATGTGGGTAAGGTTAGGTATAAGCCTATGTTATCTGGAAAAGCTGCAATGAGAGATATTGCAGCTGCACTTCAGGTTGTTGAAGAAGGTGGCATGTACTTGGATGAACGACCCGGTACTGAAGATGATGGAGATGATGAAACAGGATTGAAGGGCATTGGAATTAAAGTTCTTGGAGGCACTACAGTTGTGGGCCTATCTAGAAGGAATGGGTCGATTGAGCAATCTGATGCTTCTCACCAGGCAAAAGTAAAAGCTACTCCTAAACCTAAAACAATTGTGTTTAACAAAATAAGTGATCATTCTACAGCCCGCAAAAGTTTGTCGTTAACTGTTATCCCTGGTCTATGGGATGATTTGCATTCTCAACATGTTGCTGTTCCTTTTGCTGCATGGGCTTTAGCAAATTGGGCAATGGCCTCAGATGTGAATAGATCTCATATCCAAGAATTGGACCACGATGGGCATGCTATCATGAATGCTTTGGTTGCTCCAGAGAGATCTGTGAAATGGCATGGGAGTTTAGTGGCTAGGTTGTTGTTAGAAGACCAAAATCTGCCTTCGGATGATTTTGTTCCTGATTGGGGTTCCAGTCTTCTCTCTACTGTGTCCCAAGCAAGCAAAAGTGATGACATTCCTTTGACTCGAGTGGCTTTGTCTGCATTCCTATTATCAATTGAGAGATGTCCTGGGGCTCAAAAGGCAGTTATGGAGAAGAGTCTTTATCTAATGAGGGAAACTGCTAAAAGAATGAAGAATCACGAGTCTGTACAAGAAGCGTTGGCAAAAGGTCTAGAATTACTATGTACACAGAACATGCATTTGTCTCTGCATGAAGGAGAAAAGTGGTCAAGCATTCTGCTTCAGTGGGTATTTGGTGATACGTCTGCTGATGCTACCAGATCTTCTGCTATAAAAATTCTTTCTCGTATTCTTGAAGACTATGCACCATCTTCTATACCAATTTCTCAAGGTTGGTTAGCTATATTGTTGACTGACATTCTGAAATATAGGATGTCATCACTTAAAACAAGCTCTCAGCCAAGGGACAAAGTGAAGGTTTGTAGCCTATTCAGCTTTACCCTACACATGCCATAACAATCTACTTCCTGATCTGGGATTTCACCTTTTTTTGTTTATTTTAGTTTTATCCATTATTCCTTTGCATGCATTATATTGATTATTTGCTTGTAGTAATTGATTTCTTACCTAATTCTTGTAGACTCAAATCGACCAGGCAAATATTATATCTGGCACACTGGCTGCTAACCAATTAGCTGGTGCTGTGGTTAATTTAGCAGTTAATCAGCTGAGAACAGAGTTTGGTAATGGTGATTTATCTGCTTTTGAGGATCTTCTGTGCATTGAGCCTTTCGCCGTACCATTTAAAAATCTGAAGAAAGACGGTGTTCCTAAAGTCAATGCTGCAGATTCCGCACTAGCAACTCTTAAGGGAATCAAAACTATGTCTGAAATTTGTAGCGATGACCCATTTTGTCAAACCAGAATAATTGATTATGGTGTAATTTCTTTACTACGGCGCCTTTTATTGAGAGATGACTATGAGAAATTAGCAGCAATTGAAGCATACAATGCATCAACAGATATGGAATCCAGGAATCAATCTGCAAGTGTTCCTGATGCTCGTGATCCTTCCAATGTCCGTGTTCCACCTGTAACCCACATCCGCAGGCATGCCGCAAGATTTTTGGCCGTACTATCAGTCCATCCAAAAGTTAAAAAAATGATATTAAATGATAAAGTTTGGTGTGAGTGGCTTGAGGAATGTGCAAATGGGAAAGTTTCTGGATGCAATGACCTCAAGACTCAAAGTTATGCCAGAGCAACATTGTTAAATATTCTTTGTGATGATGACGATGTCAGAGATTCTGTAAATAGTGATCAGCCTTATAGTAGTGTTTCAGATAAAAAGCGTAGGTGCCCTCATTTTACCGAGATGATCTATTTAATTAACCCTGACCTGCCTCACTGGAAATATCCTGTAAAAGAAAGGCGGGAATCTGCTGTGGAGACACCAATGGAGAAGAAAAAGCTGATTAATCCATTTTCAGAAATTGATGAGGGTGATCTTCATGGTGACAGTAGCCCCTTAACAAAAGATCTGGAAGATACCTGCATGCATAATACGAACAATGGATCAGTGAGTCACTCGAATCCTTCACTTGACGTTGTTTTTGTCCACGGTTTGCGTGGTGGACCATTCAAGTCTTGGAGATTTTCTGAGTGCAAGTCATCATCCAAGTCTGGACTTGTAGAGAAGATTGACGAAGAGGCAGGAAAGCAGGGCACTTTTTGGCCTGCAGAATGGCTTTCAGCTGATTTCCCCCATGCACGTTTGTTTAGTATAAAGTACAAGGTCTGTAATCAAGATGGTGGGTGGAAAATCTGTGCTACCCCTTTTGTATTCACATGATTATAACTGTCTTTTTTGGATGATACTTTTGCAGACAAATCTTACACAGTGGTCTGGAGCAAGTTTGCCCCTTCAGGTTTGTGTTTTCACTTGTGAAGTCTTTGGAAACAAGGAGATGTTTGTGCTTCAAAAGCTAAATATGTGATAGTAGCAAGATTATAAGGACCATTAATTTCCCAAGAGCCAAGAAAACAAGAGATGTTGCTTGGGTTTCAAACCATAATCTTTAATTCTTTTGCATGGTGTCATAAATTTTTTAATAATCTATACACATGCCACACTGATGTTGATTCTAAGATCCTTCTCTTTTGAGTGTAGATATAGTTAATAATGATAAATGCATAAGTTTGATTCCTGGATATGCAAGCCTGAACTAGATGTATACATAACTCTTGTCCCACATTTCACATTAACACGGTCCTCTAGCCAAGGTTGCAAAACTCGCTACTCGTTCCCATATCGGGCGACCCCCTTGTAGCGAGTACTCGGATTGGATTTTTTATATATAAGTTTTATATTTTATAATTATATATATAATTATCCAAAATATATGTCTAAAAACACTAACATAATTCCAAAATATATGTTTAAACACACCAACATAATTGTCTTAATTATCCAAAATACATGTTTAAACACACCAACAAATAAAAGTTCAATTTGGGTGCGATTTGAGGTTGGATTTGAGGGTGCAATTTCAATTTTGGCTGCTGGATGTTCGATTTGAGTCAGAGAGGGTGTTGGATTTCATGAATTGAGTATGCGTTTTGGATGCGGCTGTTGGAATAAAAGAGGACCCGATTTTTTTTAATAGAACCTAACCTTTTTACCCTTTGACCGAGTCGGCCGAGTTGGCCGAGTAATCGCCGAGTTGGCCGAGTAATCTCCGAGTTGGGCCGAGTAGCCGGCTAGCCGAGGAATATGGCCGAGTCTGATGAAATCGCCATGGTAGGTGTCCGAGGGGAGTACTCGGCCGAGTAATCCGAGTTTTACAACCATGCCTCTAGCTTGTTTATTTGTTGTAGGATTATCTTCATGGTTCAGAGACTCTTTGGATGTAGGAACCTGGAGCTGGGGTTTAGTGCACTGATAGGTTTGCATTCTAGGGACTGTGTGGGAGTCATATTGATCCTTTCTTGTGATGACTCGCTTTTAGCAGTTACCACCTATTTGTAAAGAGTTGTATCATTTGAAGATAACCGTGTTTGAAATATATGGTTGATGGCAATGTGAATTTGGTTACATTATAGATTGTTTGGTTGCAGTATTAGACTTCTTACTTGATTAGTTATTTGATAGCTTATCATATGTAGAGGTGTTCACCATCTTATGCATACCTATTGGTAATCGTGCTTAGAAAATCTTTGGCATTGTTGAAGTGTATTGCAATAAAATCCATTTAATGTATTCTCTACAAAATATCAAGATCTGTCACTGGACCTCTCAAGATTGCTTGAATAGAAATACTAAAAAGTCACATGAAATAACACAATTGCTTGAATGAATCAATGACTGTATGCACTTTTAGTGTAAAGTTGTAGTCATGTTCTTAAGACTACACAAACAAGTATGCCATAGTTGGGCTCATTGATACTGGGACTAAACTAATAGTTAAAAAGCTCCCTAAATTGGAATAAAGAGAACATTAGAGAATCTAGAGGAAGCAGTGCATTTCCTTCATCTCTCCTGGTGCCTTCCATCACTCTCCATGACAAATGTCCACTTGTGGTTTTGGTGTGATTTCTTTAACATTTTGACCTTTTTAGTTACCATCTCCATCTGGACTCTTGATATTATGATTCAACAGGATTGAGCAACATGCTATATTTAACTCGTCTCCTTCACATGGATAGTACTTGTACCTGAAATAGTTGCATGTGTACAAACCTTCTCCAAGACCTGTGTTGAGACCAAATATCTCATGTAAGGAAATAAGAATTTGTTAACCAATTTAATAACATGACTTGAAGGGAACCTTTTCTTTTATTGGTTATGGCATTAGAGCAGGTTAGTTGATACATGCATGGTTAATTGACCCACATGCCAACTCCTCATCACTATATACACACACACATAAATGAATGTGATGGGACTGGAGATCGTCATTGGGGTAATAAAGTTATGCCATCAATGTGTGAGATGCCATGACAGCATACTCTAACCAGTTTACTGTGAAATGGAATCATATCGAAGTTGTATATGAATTTTTCAGTCAGTTGGCATGTTGGCTTAGATGAGTTCGTCTTTCTGTACTTTAGTGTCTGTTATCTGAGTGCTAAACTCTGGCCTCTGGCTTATGCAGGAAGTCAGCTCCATGCTATTGGAAAAGCTAATTGCTGCAGGCATCGGAGATCGACCAGTTGTATTTGTAACTCACAGGTCTGTCTGATGGCAGCTTTTTACCATCACATGGTCTGCCACTTAGCTGGTAGAAACAAGTCAAGTCGTGATAAAATTGAAATAGCAACTTGTCGTAGGAAATAACAACATAATTTCTGACTTCTCCATGGTTCAAATTGTTATTTTGCTTATCTGGAAATAGTTTCATGACACTGCCCCAAAATTTTGCAGCATGGGGGGTTTGGTTGTCAAGCAGATGCTGCACCAGGCTAGGATGAAAAATAGAGACAATCTTGTCGGTAACACTGTTGGTGTGGTATGTTCAAATCAATAATATTTGCTAGCATTGCTTCTATAATAGAGACATGTTTAACTCCCCCTCCAAATTGGTTTAGGTATTCTATAGCTGTCCACACTTTGGTAGCAAACTTGCAGATTTGCCTTGGCGAATGGGTTTTGTTCTACGCCCGGCTCCATCGGTTAGTACTTTTCTGCTATTATATTGTATTCATTCGTCTAAAGTTCCCTTCAAGATTTTAAATATTGAATTTCGTTCATAGAAAAGTTGCAGCAAATTTGTCTTGTTCTAACATTGAACATAGAAAAGCTTTTCTTTTTAATGATGGGCTACCTGCTTACATCTCTTTTATTTTTCTTTTCAGATAGGAGAGTTAAGACGTGGTTCTCCAAGATTAGTGGAGCTTAATGATTTTATTCGTCGTCTACACAAGAAAGGGTCTCTTGATGTTCTCAGTTTTTGTGAGGTAGCACCATAAGTTCTATTGTTGTTTAGAGCCGACTGTATTTGGTATGAAATAATGCTTGTTCGTTTTGTGAGCTTAATTGGCTAATATATGCTTTTACAGACAAAAGTAACTCCAATCGTTGAAGGCTATGGTGGTTGGGCCTTCAGATTGGAAATCGTTCCAATCGAATCATCATATCCTGGATACGGGAAACTTGTGGTAAGTTCTCAAATATTAAACATTGCTTACAACTTTGTGCCACAGACTATTAGATTGGAAGACTTTTTAGATGGAAAAGGAAAAAAACTAACATTACCTATATCAACTTAAAATTTGATAAGTACTAGCTTTGGTATTCTGGGATGGGAGGATAACTTAATCACAACTACACATTGTAGTAATCACATGGTCAATGCCCTCCAACACCTATGAGGAGTGTGTGAGTTTTGTCCTATATAATCTTTATACGTAAGTACATTGTTATGGGTTCGAGCATGACATTGGAAACATGGCAATTCTTTGGGTATGCTGATTTTGACTTTTCCATTTCTGTGACAGGTGTTAGAGTCAACCGATCATGTAAATTCATGCAAACCCATAAGCAGAAGTGATCCTTCCTACAATGAAACTCTACAACTTTTGCACACACTTAGAGAGCGCGTCCAACAAAATACATATTCTAGATGTACATAGCTAACAACAGGTATCGCTAGATGTACAGATGTAAATATAAAGAGTAGCAGTTATTGAAGCGTTAATCAGGCTTGCTGCCCCACTGCTGATGACCGTTTCACCTCCAAGATTCTAGGCATTTGATACGACAACAACATGATTGTAAATTATGGAGACTAATAGCAGGTTCGGAAGGCTTTGAGTTGTCTTTGCCAATTGCCATTGTTATAAGAATAGATATAGCATCAAGATTACATATTTACCCTTGCCACAGTCTATTTTTGGTGGGCATTAGGGTACAGTGGTGCCCTTTCTGTGTATTTTTTAGGGAAGGGCTGCTGTTGCTTTGCTATTAATTAGTAGGGTGGGTATTGTAAATACATCTTCAAGTGACATCCTTACAGATCT
The DNA here is from genome assembly GCA_030169165.1 of Centaurea solstitialis. Lineage (NCBI taxonomy): Eukaryota > Viridiplantae > Streptophyta > Magnoliopsida > Asterales > Asteraceae > Centaurea > Centaurea solstitialis. The sequence goes on along the minus strand of CM058040.1, from coordinate 90,245,138 downwards.
TGTATATTTTGACATTAGAGACATTCTCTATGTATATATTAAATGATTTTTTTTATTCCATTTAGCAACCTTATGTCTAGACATGAGACACTATTTTCGAGTAATAGGTTCCATGATTTAGGAGCGAGGGGTCGAGGATGACCTTACACACTGCATAAAGGCGGATGGTTAAATAATTATGTTGCATAGGTCAAATTCTACACTATGGTCTATGGCTATCAAAACAAGTTTGATGCATGGGTATGACTTACGAGTGTTGGGGAATGAAAAAAAACGTGTGAAAGAAAGTTGTAAGTTATACAAATGAGAATGTTGTAGTGAATAAGATTACCTAACAAGCGTTTCATATCAATTATCAAAGGTAGGAGTTATATACTTATACACTTATGCAATGTTATTTAGTTTGAATAATACATGAATATTCAAACTGAATATGCATGCCACGTGGCGCGATATTAGTGGTCCTCATGTTCACAACCAAAATTAAGTTCACATTTGAACTTCCTCTATATATGTGTGTATATATAGATATATTGGTTTTGATCATATAGATAATGGATCTCGAAAGTAAAGATAATGTAAATAGAAGTGATTTGATTACTTGAATCATTTTTCAGAACACTTGTGCAGAGATTGTAAGACCACAAGTGAAGGATGGATATCCAAAAGAAAGCACTATAGACATATAATCACAATAATGATGAGTTCATTTTCATGTACCACAATGTACATGAGGTATTGTATTAGGGTACAATAAGGATACATGCCTACAATAACTCCTAAAGATAGAGTAATCTTTACTAACAATAGATTACGATAAACATGTAATATACAATCAATATATTGAGGATAATCCCCCCCCCCCCCCAACCCTCTCCTCGACGACAAACTCAAAGTATGGGATCAAACTTAAAGTTTGGATTGTAAGGGTATGGATGACGAAATTCTGAGTGTTTTGATAAAAATATCCGCAACTTGATCTTAGGATGAAACACAAACAATTAGAGCAGACCAACTTGAACTTGTTAACGGAGAAAGTAGTAATCAGAATGAATTGCTTAGATCGAGAGCCAACAATCGGGTTGGCAGTCATAAATGTAGTGCCAATGTTGTCACACATAAGAAGTGGCGTTGAAGACACAGGGACGCCAAATTCAGTAAGAAGTTGTTGAAGACAAACAAGCTCAGTAGTTGCATAAGCCAAGGCACAAAATTCAACGTCGAAGCTGCTACGTGCAACAACATTTCTGAGAGATGTCCAACTAATCAAGTTTTTTTTTTGGAAGAGGTATCCCAGACCACATTGGGCCCAGACTAATCCTTGGCAATTTTTGGGCCGAAGCCCGACTGCTAAAGCATGCAGCTCGGAGTCGAAGCCTCCGTACCTCCAGAATGCGTCCTCCAACTAATCAAGTTAGGACCAAAGAAGATGGAAAAACCATATTGAGACCGATAACCAACAGGATCTAACATCTTGCATCCAAATAAGCATGAAGTTGCATTTGGGTGTGGGTGCAAATGAGAAGGCCATGATTAATACTACGTTAAAGTATGTAGAAGAATGCGTCTAGCTGCCTGTCAATGATCATGAGGGGCATAGAAAGGGATAGCAAAGACATCCAAAGGATTTGGGAAGATAATTGGGAATCTTGGGAGGACATTTTTTGATAGGGTGATTTATAGTCGAAAAGAGACGTGTTGGTACAATCATGTAGAAGAGTGGGAGCGTGAAAGGCTTGTTCCTGGAAAGAGAAAGAAAAGGATGACAGAGGGTAAGCCTTTTTGTCGATGACCCAATTTCGCCGTTCAGGGGGGGGGGGGGGTTTGCTCTTGAGCGTGAGGGCATGATACACGATTTTTGTTTTGCTCTTGAGTGGGAGGGCATCGATGACCCAATTTCACGTTATCACACGAATTTGTATCAAACAACACCGAGTTTTGTTTGCTATGAAGATCAAAGAAGAAATTTTATGAGGTTTTGTTATGAACAGGTTACAGAGAGGAATGTGGTTGCAATCCAATGACATCGTTTTTAATCACAATCGCATCTATGCATGAGATCCGAGAGCGGTCGGTTCTATTCATTACTCAACAGTCAAACAAACATAATCTCAAATTTATACTTGAAACCATGGATGAGTCTACAATCTTTATTGGGTCACCCCAATACTATGGCAAGGTATTACGCATAAACTATTAATGCTCCAAGCTTATTCATTTTTGCAATATCCCTACATTTTATAAATGACCAAAAACATCAGTTTTTAGGTCATTTTACATCATCATTTAGCTTATATACTTGGCTTTTATCAAATGTTAGTAGCTTATTAGCTAGCAACTACCTCTTCCACCAATAGCGACCTTATCAGGTAGACTACTAGCTTGTCAAACATATCCATGGAATATCCGGAGAAACGAATGGAAAGTAGTTGAATATGTTCACTGTTTACACCAAACTGTCAACTCACCAGGTCAAGATTCACACAACCCTATTCTTGAAAATGATTTGAGAATAGGATGAAATCCAGAAAAGCTACTTACTTCCTACATGCAGGACTATCAGCTTCATAGAAAATATGGCCAAGAGGGAAGAAGAAACTTATAGTCACAAGTTGACTATTTTCTTGATTTTCTTTTTCCAATTAATACCAAATATTTACACCAGGTCGATTTTACAACGAACAACTGCTACAAACCCTTTTTAACCAAATGGCTAACCATCTAAATGTCCGTACCATTTAGCCGATTAAATAGAATCACAACCATAACTTCACATTTCCCCTTTTTCTCCAATAGCTTCCTATGTATTTTCCTTTCTATTCTTTAACTGGGGGTACACATCCTGATCATTCGATTCTAATTCTATGCTACGCTATGCTAGTTTTAAGTAAAGAAAAATACCTCATCGGTGAGTAACAGAACCATTTCCTACTACGAATTTGATTTGTCCGTTTGAATAACAAATTGATCAACAATTCGGACACTATTAACCGGGTCCTGATAAAAAGATTTCGCCCTCCATTTACTTGGAAATTTCCTCTCATGACTCAACTCATGCGCCTGTTTACTTCATTATCCCAATCCAAATCCAGCTTCCATTCCTTTGGAACCTAAATTGCACAAAAACAACATTATTCAACCAAAAAAACGAAAGAAAAATAAGGAAAACGATGTTGAAAATTCTCACTTTATCGACTGCAAGTGTGAAAACTTCAAGATTTCCATCCTGCCTGATGTGAAACCGGGTGAATGACTTGTAATTGGCGATGCGTAATGAGGAAAAAGCCTCGTCGAAATGCAAGTGAAGCCAATTTATACAAATGTATAAATAGCTTCCGAATATGAGAGAAACCACGGGAGTCGAGAACACCCAGAAGTAAAGGAACACAGAGGCATAGTATATAATCGCACCCCCTCGAGATAAAGAAACCATCCCGTTCTTGCATATGTTAGTCCTCGTCACAGCCATAACCTGATACCGCAAAAAAGAGAATCAACAAAGATTCCTTTGAACAAAACAAAAAGGTACCTAAAAAATCAAACCTCTGGAACATCAAAAGCCGACATAAGATATTTAATACACGCTGGATAAAGGCCGAAAGTCCATTGCTCCATACGCGCCCTAAGGCCAGTGGGGTCCGGAAAATGTTCACTTTCCACCGATCTATACCATTGATATAACGTGTGATAACCTGAAACAAAAATTCCGGTTATAACTCCAACACTCGATGATAACTATGAAATAGTTTGATTATATTAGCAATTAAAATGAAATAATTTTTTGCCTGATGTTGCCAGAAGGTTATGGCGGATGCAGGTTTCAACACCAAGCTCCATCAACAACATAAGAACTAAAGCCGCAGCCAAATGGGCTGAAACATGCATAACTCCGATAACTACTTTTCTTTTTCGGGACACTTTGGAAGGAACAAATGAGATTGCAGCCACCAACAGTAACATAGCACCCACAGAAGAAACATACGATTGCCCAATCATGTACATAAACGCATCCCACACTGTGCTAAAAAAGCTCCTCATATGACCAGAAATTGTATCATCCTGTAGGATATGATCTAGCTTACACTGTCAAAAAAAAAAAAACAAAAACAAAAATCAGCTTTTTCCCTTAAAAAAAGAGAGTGAATTTCAAGTACGTACCAATGGAAACATTGAAAAGGTCAAGATGAAGTATATGAACCCGCCAATAAAATCAAACTGCCAGTTTTTCTTCCGGAACTTCAATATATTACCCAGTGCAATCTGCATATATACAGCAATTTTCCAACAACAAAAAAAGAACGGTGAGAATTATGTGACACAAAACACAATGCCTTTGGCAGCAAGACCGGACGAGACAGTACAGTACAAAAACTAGTTTCCACGTTTAAAAATGCAGTTTTTTTTGTTGCAGAAAATAGGTGGAACAAAAATCAGGGAGATGGGCACAAGATACGCAAAATTATTAAAATACCCACGTCAAATTAAAACCCTAAAACCTTATACAATTCTATTCACTCTCGCCCGTCCATTTCTGTGTTTCAAACTACATAAAGTTTGACGTTACTACATACCCTGCTTGAATCTTGGACAGATGGATAAGCGGCTTTGTTCTCATAAGTTGTTCCATATGCTTTCTTGAAATCGGTAAATACATGCGTCGGATGTAAAAAAGCTCCACCGCACCCGTTCACAAGCAAATGCTGCACATTAACAGGGTTCTCCGATGAAACGCATGAATGACGCATGTAATGATGCAAGTCTCCCGCCAATCGAAGTTTACACCTTCCTTTCAAATAATCGCATATAAGGTGCGAGACATTCTTTCCGGTCACATCATTCCAGTACCAATCCAAAATCCAGTTTGGTTCATGCGTCATAACGATCACAGAATCATTTTCTTTAACCTACAAGAAATTACCATGATTAATTTGAAAAACCGACATACACTTAACGAATGTTAACTAGGTCTTTTTGTGCAAATATTTACCTTTTCCTGTATGAGATCCGTGAAGAACTTAAACTGATAACTATCGATATCACAATGAAGAGCTAAATCGAGCCCAAACACCCACCACCCTTTTGGTAGCTGCAAAGCAAAGTAGCTTTTCTTTTGGGGCATTAACCATCCACCTAACCAGCTCTTGTGACAAATGTACCTCATAAAAGTTTGAAGTCCATCAAACCAGTCTGCAAAGAATACCGACTTAGAGAAACGAAACAATGGAGTATTTAAGTTTACCGAAAGAAAAAACAGCTAACAAGACCCACCATGGTTTCCAGGAATAACGAAACACTGTGGGCCATCGTATTGTTTTAGTTCAGACACACCAGAGGGTAATTCCGGCTTGTTTACAGCTATATGCCCTTCTCTATACCATGAAGGTGGCTGAAGAGCGTACTCAAAAGGACGAAAGAAACGTTTTTCGTAATTGAATGATGATGGATTAGGGTACCTGAATGAAACCCAACATTATACATCATTACTTGCAATAAAGAAAAAGTAAAAGAAATTTAAAAAAAAAACTTACAACTTATGTTTTATTTGTGATATTTAGTTAGAGCATTGATAATGGGAAAAGTCAAACTTACGCAAGATCACCTCCGATAAGAAGAAGATTGCCACGATGCAATTTGATCACAGAATCATCATTGCAAGCATGAAGTGAAGGTTGAGCAAGAAGTCGAGCAACAGAATAGGAAGAGTTCCCACCATCACCCGTATCAGCCATAAAATCAAACCAAAAGTCATCCTTTTCACTAAAATGATCATATAGGAAATCTTCTTGTTTAGCCACTTCATGACCACCACTCATTGCCGCCTACATAATGAACCAAAAAACAAAGATAAAGGAAAAAGAAGTTCTACTCAAGAAAAAAAAGGTAAAAAGGAAAATATAAAAAGATCTAAAACCTGCATCATGCGCATATCAAATCGTCCAACAAACACGGTTACAGATACAAGGAGGTCAAAAACGGTCTTGAACATATCTGCTGATGTCCTGCAACACAAATGTTTATCCATACATTTATAAGTGACCAAAACTTCCATTTTTGTCCCATGGCACAAACCTCTACATCAGCACATACATAAACATATGGATACAGACATACATAGATATAGATATACATACACACACATAAATATGTGAAAAGAGTGTATATACCCGGAATACCAAGGAACCATATCCAAGAAATTAGGCTTCATCTGTTTGTTTTTTCAACTTCTCGGTTTCTTTGACTGAGAAAGGGTGGGTAAGAGCCCATCTGTTGATTAAGACCAATAATTTAAAAATCCTTGCTTGAGGGCGAGACATCAAAAAATGGCTAACTACGCACACAATATATAAATGTCCACCAGATTAACAAGCAGCCCACTTACCCTGTTGATCTTTCGACAACATAATTAGCAATATAGAGACCAATTAACGTTGCCCATAATGAATATATTGGAGAAATTTCATCTGATGACTCACATGGGCCACTGCAAGAAAACTGAAAACAAAAAAAAAACATAAACCAAATGAAAGTTGAACCATAGATAGATCCTCCGAATGGAGTTCAAGAACAAACAGAAGAAAGTTTGAAGTAGAAGGCATACCTCTCCATATATAACCCACTTTGAGAGAAGTGGGTAATCACGAGCACACCCAACTGGAGCAAACCAAGATTTGCATACTTCATCTTTGAACTCATACATTTTCAGAAATTTGGCCACCAATGAGCTCCTCTCTCCTTTTCTCCAAAGTGAAAACAAGCCAGAATCTTTTCGTCCAAATGGTTTTTCATTCAAAGCATGATTGCCGCAATGGCTATAAAATACACAACATGCCACACTTAATACCTACACGGATAGGAAGGCCATGAAAACAAGGACCAAGAACGATATATAGAGCATATTTCCTGCAATCCTGTGGCCCATTTATAAGCATCTATCACATGAAAAGTTCCCAACAACAAAAATATTGAGATTTTTAATCATTGTCCCAAAAGAGAAACCGTGGTGGTATAAAACCGGATATGTGAGACTTACAGCACAATTTTGAAGAATAGTCAAGATTTCAGGTCTCCTTCCAGCCACACGAGAAACAAGACCAATGTACCAGAGGCCAAGGAATACTAAATGGAAAACAAGGAGAACAAAAATGGAAGAGATGAATATCGTCAAAAATAAAGAAAGATTCATCCTCATATCTACTCCCATCGACTGAAAGCTCGGAAGATGGTATAACGCTGCCACTAATATCCACGCTATATACCTACATGCCGTGAAAACTAGATTAAGACAAAGAAGTAAAACTTCAAAATAGGATCATGCTAAAGATGTTTGAGAACAAATTACCATCTACTGAAATTCGAATAGCTTGGCTTAATGGTCTTCCCCACAAATGGGGACGAAAAGAAATAGAAAAACCCAAGTAGGCATGCGTAGATGGACCACCATTTGATGTTCTTGTCTAGCTTCTGGATGAGCGTATGCATGTTGTCCGACGAAATAAAGAACAGACAGCCCACAGCTACTGCGATGATAGCATGGCGCGAATGCTCGTGTGGGTATGGGTATGTATGTGTTAAAATAGTCCTCACTGTCTCCATGTTGATGGTATCTAGTATACCAACAGGCTGCTTATCGGTGCCCATATTCAAGATTTTATCTTTAGATACAAAGTCAGATCCACAATCTTTCAAAATATGAAATAAAAATCAATCCAATATGGTCACCAGCTCCACAATCCTGAGGGGAATTCAATACATTAACATTATATCACACAAATTGAAACAATTTTATAAAATGTACAGATTATGATAATATCATGTTGAGGCCACTGTTTGATAAAGAAAGCATCTTTTGCATGGTGATTATTAAGTTGTAATTTGTGAAGAGTAAAAATTGGATCATAAAACCCAAAAATCCCAAAAATAACAGAGAGAGATACATGGCATACAGAATCTATCACAAATTCATGTTGGTTATCAGTTATCAGTTATCACACAGTGTCACTTACCAAATATGATCTACATAACTACTTAACAAGTTAACATGCATCTATTATTAGCAAAGCAAGATAAGAATCAAAAGAATAGGGTTACTGTCAGAACAATTAAAATCATGCATTTCACAATCACAAGAAAACAACTTACTGAAGTAAGGACAAAACTAGGGTTTATTTAGTACACATATAAGCTCTACTGAAAAATTAAATCAAAATTTCTAAAACGATCAACGAATTTAATAACTCAAAATCGTACACATTACACCATTACTACAAATCAAGCAAATCGCATCATAAAAAAACACACACATAAAAGAAGAGAAAATCGAGTGTAGTACCTTAATAAATCATCAAGAACTGAAAAAGGGAAAGTGAGAGTGATATATATATATATATAGTTCAAAGGGGATTGTGAATGAATGTCTGCCAAGAACCCAATGGCATATGCTTTTATTTATTCCATTTTTTTTAATAATTTGCGTGCCTTGTTCTGTAAATTAGAGCCTAAAGTGGGTGGCCAAATTTTTTGTAAAATGGGAAAGATATTTTAATTAAATTCGTAATCAGCCAACAAATGTTAGAAAATCAGATCGAAATCAAATACAAAGAAAATAATACTTGGATCAAAAAGAGATTGGTTACAGTTTTATTTATGTAAAATGGAACCTGGCGATGGAGGATTAATGGCCGTTGGATATTTATGTATACAAAACAGTAGTAGTACAGCAAGACACGTGTTTCTACTTTTTTGAGCTTTTGGGGAAATAATAATAGTTTAATAGGAAATCGGTTCACTTTTTATATTCATCATTCAAAGCCTTAATTAAAATACATTTCCACGTGGTTTTTGGTGGGGATCAAAATAGGACTAGTATTTTGATTTTTTGGTACGAATTATTTCTTTTTTTTATTGATAAAAACAAAGTAATTACTGTTCGAAGGTTTGCTTAACCTTTTTATTTTCTAGATAGGGGATTATGTTTCTGATTAGTTAGTTAGGCGCCTTTAATAGTGTAACTTACAAGTTCATAAATTTTGGGCTCTTAAGCGGGGTGATGACCATGTCGATACTCCTTGCCTTTGTGCTCTTACTTGCCATTCAAAAAAAAAAAACTTACAAGTTCATAAAGTTTTAGTTATGACATCAGTATCATATCAGTTTTATCTATAAGTCATCGTCAATTTCCTCAATAGGGGGACCTAATTTCATAAACCCAAATACCTCAATATATATATATATATATATATGAACTCAATTTTGGTTGTGAATGACTGAACATGAGGACGAATCTCAACCACACATCTTCGGTTACGGTGGACGCGATCACGGAGGATTAACGCAATTCATAGGAGGGTGGAGATTATTAAAGGAGGGGACCGGTCAAAGCCGCATTTATTGACTGGATGAGTGGCTGAGATTTGTCCTCATGTTCACAACCAAAATTGAGTTCACGGAGGTGAGCAACCAGGGGCCATTGAGTATTAATCTCAGGGGAGCATGCTTTAGCTCTCGGTAAAAATTACCAAGAATGTAGTCTGGGCAAACCCAGGTGAACCTTATAAAAAAAAATTGAGTTCACATTTGAGCTTTCCTCTCTCTCTCTCTCTCTCTCTCTCCCTCCCTCTCTCTCTCTCCCAAAAAGAGTAAAAACCGTACAAACCGATGGTTTTTTGGCTTAAATCAACGAAAACTCTTTATGGAATTGTTTAGTATGATGCAAAATAATTCATTTTCAATGAGATTGTATTATATTTCGGTGTTTTTTATGTAAAAATGACTTTATTATAAAAAAGAATTATTTTGCAATGGGCGTATGGCAACCCGGTACTCACGACTTTATTATAAAGTTAAATGTATTCTATTTGTTTACTATATTAAAAGTTATTTTCTAAGGCCAAGCACTGTGGTTCCCGGGTTGCCTTCAGTTTGCCTTCGGCTTAGGCCAAGCCGACAGGTTTGGAGGTGAACACCGCCGCGGCCTCCTTCGGGTAGGAGGATTTCGGTTCTCCCAAGCCGAAGCTTTTTTTGACCGTTGCCACTCCAACGGCTATTTTATATTTTTTTTCTTTTTTTTTTCAATTTAATTTCCTATATATATATATATATCATCTTCCAACACCAATTTACAAACACAACTCTCAATTTTTCAAACACAACCTTCATCTCTTCCACTTTTCTCTCCAAAAAATGTCTTCATCATCATCATCACGATCATCATCGGCATCATCCTCATCAATTTACCACCCGAATTACGATGACGACGCTAATGATTTGTTGGAGCTCAACCACTTGGCGGCCATAGCCGCCGTGAACGAAGCGGTCAAACTAATTGTCGGTGACGAAGCAACTTCAAGTCGACAAACGAGGAGGACGCCAAAAAGTCGAAATCGTATAGTGGCACACGAGAAACTTGTTAACGACTACTTTTCAGATAATCCGGTGTATGACGATAACGATTTCGAACAGCGGTTTCGTATGACACGACGACTATTCCTTAAAATAGTTGAGGATCTTGAGAGGGAGTACGAATTTTTTAGGTGGACTCACGATGCAAGAGGAGTTAAGGGGTTCTCTCCGCTTCAAAAATGTACGTCTGCGATCCGACAATTGGCGTACGGTACTGCTGCTGATGCCACGGACGAGTACTTGCAAATGTCCGAAACGACATCAAGGGAATGTTTTACTAATTTTTGTGAAGGTATTATACATCTTTATATGCGAAGATATTTACGGAAGCCTACCGCAAATGATGTTCAATTGTTGTTCGCATTGCATGAGCAACAACACGGCCTCCCCGGCATGCTTGGTAGCATAGATTGTATGCATTGGGATTGGAAAAATTGTCCCGTAGCATGGAGGGGTCAATACCATCGAGGTGATCATCAAGGACCGACAACTGTTTTAGAGGCGGTAGCATCGTACGATGGTTGGATTTGGCACGCATATTACGGAACCCCGGGTGCCGTAAACGACATAGTCGTTGTAAACCAATCACCGATATTCAACGATTTGTTCGAAGGCAAAGCACCCGATAGCTCGTTTTCAGTGAATGGCAGACAATACAAACACGGATACTATCTCGCGGACGGGATTTATCCGAAGTGAACGACTTTTGTCAAGGCGTATAGATATCCAACGGAACCCGAACGGATAGCGTTTACGGAGCGTCAAGAATCGGCTAGGAAGGATATCGAACGTGCATTCGCGATGCTTAAATCAAAATGGCACATTGTTAAGTATCCGGCACGGGCGTGGACAAAGAAAAAATTAAGGTATACAATGTACACGTGCATAATTTTGCACAACATGATTCGTGAAGACGAAGGCTTTGCAAATTATTCTTTTGATGAAAGTTGGGTTACAACTGATGATATCGAAGTAGATATATCCGAAGAAGAACGAGCGCAAAACGTCAACGAAGTCAAAAATAGTGATAAACACCTCCAACTACGAGCCGATTTAACGGAACACTATTGGGCATCCCGAAATTAATTTTTTAATTTTTATAATGTAATTTTTTATTTTTATTTCTAATATTAGAATTATTTTTATTAAAATTTTATAATGTAATTTTTAATTTTTATATAATATTAGAATTGTTTTAAATTAAAATGAATTTTGATGAAGTGGGTTGCAGTGGGTCGACAGTGGATGAAATGGGTAGTTTTGGGTAGTTTTGTGGAAAGCTGATGTGGCGCTGATGTGGCAGCTGAAACCATTGGGTTACAGTGGGTCACAGTGGATGGCCTAAGAGCTCCAAGTTTATGTGGCAATATGTATTTGTAATTTCTCATCTCATCTTGTCTCTCTTTTATATTATGTAAACTTTCTTTATAGGATTTGTAGCATCATCAATCAATAAATATATGCAACGGAATTCAATATCTCCATAGAGGCATAGACAAGTTTTTATTAAAACAAATGTTTTTTTATCTTTAAAAGTAAAAGAACATCAAAAACCAACAATAGAACATAAAAAAATAAAGAGTAAATTGTGGATTTGGTCCCTATGATTTAATAATTTTTTTGACCATGATTCCTAATGTATGTTTTTCTTGAATATGGTTCTTGTGGTTTTTATTTTGTTTTGGCCATGATCCCTCTGATTAACTCTTTCGTTAACTCCGTTAATTTAACGACTATTTTTGTAATTTTCTATTCTTTTGCTTTTTTTTTTTTAAAAAAACAATATTTTTAAACACACAAATTCATATATATATATATATATATATACACAATATATAATGGTATTAAATAAATAAGAGCTTATTTTTAAATTCAGTTTTTAATTAAATAATTAATTATATCATATATAATTTAATTAATTTAAAAAATTAAATCATAAAAACTAATCTTATTCATTCACTCTAAATAAAATAATATACAATTTTATAATTTGCTTTGTTCAAATTAAAATTTTAGTTAAATAAAAACAATAAAACCATATCATTTCCACCATTTGAATAAAACAATAAAATTTAATGTATTTAATATAATTAACTGTTAAAAAAAAACTCAAATAATCAAATATAAAACAAGAAATTATCAATTTAATTATACTGCATATACAAACATTATGTATACACACACATACTTGTTGTTAGTAACATAAAAACATATATTAATATTTTGTTCTGTATTTGATTATTTAAAAATATTATTTATATTAAACACATTTATTTTTATTATTTTGTTCAAATAGTAGAAGATTATATACTTTTATTATTTAATATAGCTAAAATTTAAAGTTAAATCAATCAAATTATAATATTTCATTTTTTAGTTCAAAAAAATCAAAAAACTATATTTTATTTGATTTAGAGCGAATGAAAATAGATATGATTTTATTTATTAAAATTAAAAAACAATTGAATTGTATATGACATAGTTTACTATTTAATTTAAAAAAATCAAATTGATATATATATATATATATATATATTTATAGGGGTGGGTTCAAATGTGAACCACTTGTTGGTTGTGAACGTGAGGACAGTCGAGAGCGCGACACGTGGCGGATGACTAGGCGCCACGTCATGTCCACAGCGGATGACTAGGCGCGATTCATTGGAACTTGGAAGGCATTGAATTAAAGGGGGGGACCACACTCAAAGCCGCCACATGTCGCGCTCTCGACTGTCCTCACGTTCACAACCAAAAAGTGGTTCACATTTGAACTTTCCCCTCTCTTTCTCTCTCTCTCTCTCTCTCTCTCTCTCTATATATATATATATATATATATATATTTGTGTGTTTAAAGATATTGTTTTTAGTTTTTTTACAAGAAAAAAAATAAAAGAATAAAAAATTACAAAAATAGTCCTTAAACTAACGGAGTTAACGAAGGAGTTAGTCAGAGGGATCATGGCCAAAACAAAATGAAAATCACAAGGATCATATCCAAGAAAAACATACATTAGGGATCATGGTCAAAAAAATTATTAAACCACAAGGACCAAATCCACAATTTACTCAAAAATAAATTATATGAAACATTTGCATTATATTAAAAAACTCCACAAAAAAATTTCGTGGATTTAAGCCAAAAACCATTGATTTGTATGGTTTTTACTTTTTTTGGTTTCTAAATAAATTTCCCTATATATATATATATATAATGAACTTAGGATCAGGTGAGACCAAGTTGTTACCGTGAAACCGCGTGAGACCAATACCTAATGTATGAAACTTCACAAAAAAAACACCGTGAATGTACATAAAACTCGAATACGCAGACCTAAAAATCATTTTCGATGCAAAAAATATCGAAAACAAGCTAAAAAAACGAAACCTACAGCTCAAGTTCTGTGAAGGTTACATATATATAATGCGAACCTTCACAAAAAAAAAAAAAAAACTGCTGTGAAGGTTTTGTTTTTTAACCTTTTTTTGGGAAAAAAAATTAGATAGTATTTTTTAGTATGTTTTAACGATGAATGTTCAATTTTTTTTTACCTTCACAAATGTTTTGATGTGAAGTTTCAAGTAAAATATGTTGGTCTCACCAAAAAGGCTTGGTCTCACCGGAACTTAACTCATAATAATGTGTAAATATATTTATAATATATATATATATAAAATATTATATGTGTATTAAATATAACATATATTATAATACATTTTACACATAAATTATAAAACAAACTTAAATAAAACAAAAGGACAAAAATGACAATTTTGTCATTTTGCATTATCAAAACTCAAAAACAAATTTCTCTAACATGTCTGAGAACCAAACAGAATATGGAATTGGATTCCAACTCCATTTCTTATCAACCAAACAGGTTTTAGATTCATGTTTTAATTACTAACATATTCTAATTCATTTAGAAACATTCTGCGAACCAAACGCCAACTAAGGCTGTGTTTGGCAAAAATAAGCTAGCTGATAAGCTAGTCCATCCAAACATGTACCAGAAACTAGCTTTTTGAAACGCTACTTTGAGTAGCTTATGAGGAACTTATTGTAGTTTTTTCCAATTATACCCTTATTAATAATATTTATTAAATTCAAATATATTTTTTTAGTCATTTTACATAATTATAAGCTAATTTTTGCCAAACATAATTTGTTTATAAGCTAGCTTATTAGCTACTAGCAAGCTTATCAGCTAGTTTGTCAAAAATTTCATGATGAAAAGCACTTCAAGTGGGCTAAAAAAAGTGTACCTAGCCAAATTAACCAACCACTCTGAATACATTTTTCAAAAATAATCACTAAATTTTCATTTATAAATGCAAACGAGGGAGTTTTTGAATTGATCGATCTCCTTTGCATTAAATAAGTAGAAGATCAAGATAGTTTTTGCTTCGAGATTGCTAAATCGATATACAAGAAGATTGCAGTATGCATATGTTCAAACTGACTGACCAATAAGCGTTGGTTTGTAAACGCTGATTATATCATTTTTTTATCTTTTTAGACTTTCATTTTGCCCATTTCTAGTTGAATTACGTCTTTAACTATATAATTCTAAGCCTTTCTTATTTACGTCTAGTTCGAAATAAAACATTAGTTTTTTTGTTTGTTTTAGCCATTATTTAGTATGTTTTACTATGTTGGGTTTTTAGGACTAAGTTTTATCAGATAAAACAATCATCAAGATCAAAACTTGATGCTAAGGTTTTGAAATTAACATGATTGTTGTTGTTATAAAAAATGAATAACAAACACATACATTCAAGCACAAGCAAATTTAATGTAAAATCCATTAAAACTCACAAAAACCTGAAAACAAATCTAGTGATATTTCAAAACTTACAAAAGAAACATACAGAAGGTTTAGATAATTACCTTTGTTGCTCAAGTGTTAGTTCATCTGTAATCACGAACTAGATTGTACGTGATCTTAATCAATTGATTGAATGGAATAAAAACCGAACTGCTTTTAGTCTTCCTTGTGGTCGACGATCAAGATAGGGAAGGGGAGAGGGATGAGAGGTTTTTTGGTTACTGGTGGGATTCAATTCATAATTAATTTATTCTAATTATCTATTCAACATATATGGTAATTTTTATATATGGATAAATCAAATAAATTTAAACTAATCATCGAAATTTAATTTTTTATTTATTTAATATACTAAATTTGATATATATATATATATATATATACTAGTTACTTTTAGAGGTCGTGCTAAGCACGATCCAAAACAGGTTATTAGGTTGTACGAGAAATGAAGCTAGAATATTATAATTTGATGGATTATTGAAAAGTTAATACTTAAAAGTCTAATAAAAAATATAAAAAGATAAACAGGTTGCCGACTTGACTCGCAAACCCATATACCAACGCTAACAACCTAACACGGCCCGCGAAATAAACGGCTTGGTGGGTCAGAAAACTCAACCCAAACCTGTTTATCTTCGTGTTGTGTTATGTCGTGTCGAGAATTGTCATTCCATATGTGATTTTTTACATTACCGAAAATAATTTGACAATTTTTTTTTACATAATTAGATACTATAAATCAAAATTTGGAGAAAGTAAAGATAATAGGAAAATTGATAAAAATTTGATAAAAGTTCAACAAAAAATTCTAAATGGTAAGGTGATTATATTAAGGAGGGAAAATAAAGTCATGGAAAAAAAGGACAGGGGGGTGAAGGTAAAAACACCACCATGCTTGCCAAAACAATATATGAAATTAAACCATAAAAACAATAAAAACCGAAGAAATTTTGAGAAAATTCTAACAAATAATTTTAGGGGTTGGGGTGATTATATATAGAGAGGGAGGTTCATACAAGAACAATTCAATTTGCAAGAACAAAGAAACAATGTAAATCACATGTGATTTTGTACTAAACAAGAAAAAACAAGTGTAGTACACTTGCCGACAAGGCGCGTGGGTCGGTGCGAGTGGGCGAGCGTAGTACAAAATCACCTGTGATTTACATGGTTCCTTCATTTTTACAAATTCGTTTTGTTCTTGTTTGAACTTAATTCTATATATATATATATACTAGGTACTTTTCTGGGGCCGTGCTAAGCACAACCTACGACGGCTTGCTAGTAAGGTGTTCAAATACGCAAATATACATAAGAGCAGGCCCGACCATGGGCAGCAGCCAGGCATCACGGCCCAGGTCCAGTCCATGCTATACATGTGTTGTGGAAAAAATACAAAATAAATGCACACTGCAGGATTCGAACATGGGCCGCTTGCTTAGGAAAGTAGCGTCTTGCCACCAAACTACATCTGATTCTTATGCTATATTCCCATGTAATACATTTTAAATATGATGAAAAATCCAACTTTGTTTTTCTTGTTTTTCATAAAAATTTGAAAATTAGAAGAGATTGATTCAAATTTGTTACAAAGGAAGGTTTTTCATTTTTCATTTCATCCAGATGATTAGTTTTTCTTAATATAATATTTTTTTACGTTATTTTATTTTATTTATATGCAATCTTAAAGTCATAAAGTTTAAACTTCTTAAAGCCATATTTTTAAACTATCATAAGTCAAGATGCATGAGCATTATTTTCAATATCAAAACTAAGTTTTTAGTAAATGTTTACTGTTATAAAATAATTGATGTTGTTGCTTTTTTTGGCCTAAAGACATCGTTTTAGTATGTTTTTTTATGCGCCATAAGTCATAGGTTGCATGAGTTATCTATGTTATGTCTTGTCATTTAAAGTTTTTGTTTAAGTCTCGCATTGTGTTATTTTTTTATATTTAACAGACACCGTAGCGATGATGGAATGCCGATTTGACAATGAAAATAATATGTTTCACTTTTTTTAATATTGGGGGCATTTTTTAGTTTTTCCGTCATGGGCACGGAAAATCTCAGGACCGGCCCTGCATAAGAGAACATGATATTTCTTACATTACTAACTTCAAATATTAGGTTACATTTGTGTTTAGAGAGACATGTAACCATTTCAAACTACCTTCATGCGCCAAAGGGTTTACCATAGGATGACATGATAGACTTCTTTTTTTGTATGCCATGTAAACAATGATTTCAAATCTGCTGATATATTCATCATCATCGTCATGCTGACCTGTATAAAGGAGGTACACCATTGCAAATTGGTTCAACAGTCAAGAACTTTGAAGTTCTATAAGATATAACGGGATTTAGATATAGCAATTTACTAAAATGAGTTCAGAGAAGATATAATTTCTGCCTTAAACAAGGGACAACAGGTAAAAAACAAAGAGGTTAGTAAACACAAAGAAAAATAAGTATAAATTGAATGTCGAAACCAAGTAGACTAATTGGTAATTCTAGGTTTAAAATCAATACACTTTCTTACCTAATAATGAAGAACTATATCAATATCATTTTGGAATCCAAATATAAAAGACACGAGTTTGAACTTTCATTAGTAAAATTGGACGTTTTAGAGGAGTAGGATGTGAATTGAATCAAAATTGTAATCCTCTTATTGGGGATTCAAGTTAATCCCTAAAAGTTACCATCAAACATCTTAATTAGTTGATCGCCAGGTCATGAAGTTTTTCATGTTCAGGGTTGTAATAAAAAAATGCCCTTAATATATAAAATAAAACAAAATTGACTGTTACTTGCCTAGTGGTAAGGACAATCAAGGTTAGTATAGAAAACTTACATTGGAAGCCTTCAACTGACCAAACCTTTTAAGTTGTGAACATCTTTTATCATCTTTTGATCGATCTTAACCTTAGTGCAATTGAGTATGGACCTGAATAAAGAAAATTGTGTCAAAATTAACATCCAACAAATCATCGATTAGAACAAGGAGACACTACGATTGTTAATTTGTTACATTGAGCTAAGAAACGATAAATTAACTACAAGAGTAAATTACAGATTTGGTCCCTGTGGTTTGGGTCAAATTACGATGGAGGTCCCTGAACCTTAATTTTCATGCCTACGGTCCATGTGGTTTGTATTTCGTTACGATCGTGGTCCCTTACCCCCTAACATTTCTTGCTTTTCATTTCTCTTTCTGGAGATTACATCACCCTCAAAGTCGACCCCAAAGTCCACCCTGGCGAGATCTCCATCACCGATATCACGGGAACCGGCAACTCTTCCAAGAAACTCAGCAAAGACCCGACGTGGAATTGCGCCGGCATTGCTGCCGTTGCCATCATGAAGATGCTCAACATTCGATCCGTCGGCCTCTCTCTATCCCTCGAAAAGGGCCTCCCCCTCGGCAGCGGCCTTAGCTCCAGCGCCGCCGCTGCCGCTATTGCTGTCAACGAGATCTTTGGCAAAAAGTTACCTACTTTGTATTTGGTTATGGCAGGGCTGGAATCGGAAGCTATGGTGTCGGGATACCATGCCTATAACATTGCTCCGGCCATCATGGGTGGTTTCGTACTTGTCTGGAGTTACGATCCTTTGGAGCTAATTCCGTTGAAGTTTCCGGTTGACAAGAATCTTTGCTTCGTATTGGTGAACCCGTAGTTCGAAGCTCCTACGAAAAACGGGTGGCATTGCCGACGGAGATAACGATGTCGCATCATATATGGAACAGTTGCCAGGCGGGGGCGTTGGTGGTGGCGGTTTTGCAGGGGGATTTGGTTGGGTTTGGAAAGGCTTTATCGTCCGACAAGATAGTGGAACCGCGAAGGGCGCCATTGATTCCGGGGATGGACGGTGTGAAGAAGGCGGCATTGGAGGCGGGGGCGTGTGGGTGTACGATCAGTGGGGCGGGGCCCACTGCGGTGGCGGTCACGGATGATGAGGAGAAGGGGAGAAAGATTGGGGAGAAGATGGTGGAAGCTTTTATGACTGAAGGGAATTTGAAAGCTGTGGCAATGGTGAAGAAATTGGACAGAGTTGGTGCAAGGCTTGTTAGTCAGAGATGAGATAAGCAGCAGTGGCTTAATTTGTAAGAGGTTTGTGTTTTGATGGAATAAGATTTGCTGTATGTGTTAAGCTAGTTGTAGTTTTGATTTTGTTGAACATGATTGGCAGCAAATAAACATGAGAATTATTTCAGGTATTTCTCCTCTCCAACTTTAAAGAGTGAATTTGTGCTTTTTTTTCTTCTGATTTGACAAAGAGTTTCCCAAATCCAAAAACATTCACATTACTGATAAGTAACCACGTTTACATCAAAAGCGGAAGCTGGTCCAAAGTTACATCCAAAACCAACAAGTTTGAAACTTAAATCCATAATTCAACTAACAAACATAAGGTAAAAGTTTACGGAAAACGATTGAAGTTTTAGTTTTCAAAACACCAAAGAGTTTGACATCTTAACATAACACTTCATCCAAAACATCCTGACTGAACTGCCACCCCGGAGCCTCATTCGGTAGCCTTCTCTTTTCCCTTTCGGGAAGTACCTAACACTAAAAAGAATAAACAACAACGGGGTAAGCATAAAGCTTAGTGAGCACACACACGTAACCACTTACCATCATACATACACAATCATATCACATAGAAACTATATACATGCAAATCTCCAGCCTTCCTTACGGCTCAATACCATCAAGGAAGGATAAATGACACTGGTACCAGGCCTCTCCAAATTCCCTAGGGGTATCACTACCACCATAGGTACTCTCCCAACGTCCCCGAAGGAACACATCACATAATCACACATGCAAACATAACCATGCACACATAACAATAAGAGTTAAGTGAGGTCCTCACCTATCAATTGATAGCAATTCAACACACTTCACAGCTAAGACAATTACTTCCAATCACCTATTCAAGCACAAGCACATAACACATCAACTTAGCCTAAAAAGGACCACTCGACACTCCATACCGAAACACTAGTCTTAGCCATAGCTAGACTAGTCCATTTGCCCTCAAAATCCACCCATCACTATCTCATAACATCCCTAACATAAGCCCAAGGACAAATCCCAAAAAGGACCGCAAACGAAAAATGCGAAAATCAACTCAGAGAGTTGCGCGACCTGGCCCGCGACCTTGATGAAGGCTAAACTTTGTTTATAACTTGTTTCAATACAAATACATTGAAATTATGTGAAATCTAGAGTGATTTATTGAAAATTGTTATCTATGGGCTTTTGAAAATTGAAATCATGTTTTTAGCCTGTTTGTAATTCACCCTGTTAAAAAGTGTGGGGTGTTTTGAAAGTTATGCCCTCTTTTTGTATTTTCCTAATTAAATGGTATATCGTAATTTTCATTTTTGTATTTTTCCTTATCAAACAATATATCTTATCTATATAAGAAAGGGTATGTCTTTTAGAAGGCGGGTTCTATTTCACGCATAGGCGCGTCTTCAACATTCCTCTCCCACTCTCAACTCCACCTGGTATTCTTCCCTTCCGACACGCTGATGCGGTAAATATTATATATAAAAAGCGACACAAGTTTTAACCCTCTATTTACCCAACTAGTATTACCACATTCACAGGCAAGCGTACCCGATCGTGAGTAATATAGCGTAGGAAAGTACCAGGTATCGTTCTTACCACTGGGAACGGTTAAGCTAGATGTCAACTAAAGTATTAATTAATTAATCTAGAAAAGGGGGGTTTGCTTTTGGAAAAGTATTATGAAAGATGAAAACAATTAAAATCTAAACCTAACCAAGAAGTGGAAAACTGATAATCAAGCAAACATCAGAGACAATTGCATTCATTATGATAATTTAAGACACCTTTTCAGATGATTACCAAAAACATAGATTCAACGGTTATTGTAGGAAATTAAGCATAAAGCACCCTAACATACCTATCTGAGGTTGTCAACCAGGTTGATCTCCCGGCCCAATTACAAGGACTTGGTTGTCAGACAAATCTAGTACCCTAATCAATGTCAACCGTGGAACTCTACAATCTAGTCTACTCTAGGTCCGATCAAAACTACTCACCACGTCTCCCCGCGTCACCGGATTGAAAGGTAAGAGAGGTAAGAATCACATTCATTAGTTGTCAATTAACAAACACAATCCCAACCAACGACTTCAAGTAACCACAGTTAAAACATCAAAATAGGAACCAACAGATAAATATTCAATAAAACATAAATCTAATTATTAAAACCATAAATTCAAATCATCATCCACCATAATGTAACACAATGAGAAACTAACACATAGACATGCTAATTGTAGATGAAAAACCAAACCATACTAAAGACCGGTAGATTTGGCGTAACATCCTCTCGAATCGTCTCCTCCGAATGTCGATCATCGAGCCTCCGACTTCTCAGGTTGGAAACCCTAAGTGGTTCCCATCTAACCTAACTACTGATTATTTGAGAGAGAACTGAACTAATTTCTGAATTTCTGAATGAATAATCTGAATGACCTAAGGCTTGTATTTATAACTAAACTCGGCAGGTGGATCTGGCGATCGTGAAACGGCAAGTTTGGCGGCGCAAAATTGGCAACCAGATCTTCCAGAATCTTCCATCGACTTCCTTAGCGGCGCAAAGTTTCCTTTTGGCGGCGCGAAATGGTAACTGAATCCTCCAGAATCTTCTATTTGATCATCTTTTCCTTATTTGCTGAAGATCTTGCTTTGGGAGGAAGTTTTCCATCTGAAGGAGTAATCTGGAACATTCTAGAATTGATATTCATTCCATATTTGATCAGATCTTTTCTTTGAGAAAAAGCAACTGATTTAAAGAGTTCTAGAATATTCCAGATTTGATGGATCTTTTATTTAGGATGAAATCTTCCAACTTGGAGAGAAAGAAAGCAGTCTTTATGGCCAAGAAATCCATATTTTCCTTTCCTTCACAAAAGTCTCCATTTTTAACGCTTTTCACCCTCTTTTTATACTTTTTAGCACAAGTGCCTCCAAAACCTGCAAAACTCAGATTTAAGCCTTTTTTAGTCAAACTGTATCAAAAACACTCTCAAATTAAAGACAAAAGTGAGGAATTAACGCGACCAAAACATGTAAAATTTTGGAGTTATCACACGCGTCCTTCTTCACCACCGACTTCATAATTGAGAGAAGCAACATGTTAGGAGTTGGGGGTGATGCCCAAATTCACCGGCAAAAAAACGAAGACCACTCCTCCTTCTCGAAATCTCCAATTCTATAGGTTAGGGTTAAGGCTTCGATTTTCTTGTTTTCTTTACATATTTATCCAATGGCCATGCCCTGGATTTTGATCGCTTGCCATTATTGCAGCTGTGGCCCAATTTTGAGAAGCATAAGCAAAAAAAAACAATAACAAGACATTATGAGGTACCTTAAACATTAAACATTATGAGAAAATCACACAGGTACAGGTCTGGTTTTGGATCTTCCGTTCTCAAAGTTTTATAAATTTATCGGATTATCTGTTGTCTTTTGAATGTATGATCGCCAGATTTTAGCTAACTTAATTGTCTCACGGTTGTTTGCTAACTGGATTTAGGCTATTTTTAGTTACGTATTGTAATTTTCTCATGCTCAAGATTAGGTTTTAGTTGCATATTTATATCATTGAACTACTTCCCTTCCCTTTTGTTGGAACACATTTCACATTTTGGTTTTCTTTGCTCAGGACTGGTGTATTTGGGGCTAATTGTAGTCTATCCATTGTAAAAACAGCAACTTTGTTTTGTAATTTCTTAGCTACTTGAAGTTGTTCTTTTTCCTCTGTATTTTATTGATTTTAGTTTGTTTGGTTGGAAGTTGGAACCATTGTTGTTAATTCCTTGTGTAACTGGAAGTTAGGGCTATTTTGACTACTCAATTCGATATAAAATTTATAGTTTAAGGTTTGATGATGTCATTATGATGTCTTCATTATTGTTTTAATTTGTGATTGTGGATTTGTATTTCTTAGAACCACAATGCCCTGGATTGTGGTACCTTAAACATTACGAGGGTTAGGTTACGATGAGAAGTTGAGTTAACGTGAGAAGTGGTTATCAATAGCTGGATGCACATTAGGATGAGATGTACCATGATAAGATGCACTAGATAAATTGTTGTATCAAGCGCGATTCATGGGTGGACTTGGGATCAAAAGTGGTCAAGGGTTCAAACTCACTTCTCATGTTAGCTCAACTTCTCACACGATCCTTCACCATCAATATTAATCTCCTTGTTAGATTTAAAATTTGTACTTTAAAAAGCAGTGTATATGCCAGTTATGTTAATTAACAAGCTATCAAAATGTTAATCTTTTTTGTCCCAAATTATCTTTAGGATCAAGTGATTTAGGCATGCAGCAAAAGCTTGATAGCTTATGTGAGGAGGTGAAATTATTTTAACGATAACCTCGATATCACATCTAATGATTTTGAGGTTTCTACTTGTGGATGTTGGCATTGTAGTCATCAACATCTGCCAAAATCTAAAGAAATAAGAAACCCACGTTTCTTTAATAACAAAAATGTTGCACATTACTTATAAGTTATGAATTCACTCAGGGGGGTCGTTGGTAGCGGAAATGCTGTCCTTGCCACTATGTGGCCATAATTTCACCACAATGAGGATGCAAGTATACACCGACACCGGGATCGCTACAAGTAATAAAGTGATAAATAAATCGAGATCGTTTCCACAGGGATTGGTTTTCAGAACTTCGAATATAGAGTTGAGAATACACTGATTTCAGTTA
Organism: Centaurea solstitialis; assembly: GCA_030169165.1. Lineage (NCBI taxonomy): Eukaryota > Viridiplantae > Streptophyta > Magnoliopsida > Asterales > Asteraceae > Centaurea > Centaurea solstitialis. Next base: position 90,221,137 of record CM058040.1, on the reverse strand, counting down.
GAGAAGAAGATAATATTTTTGGTGATTTTTATAACAGTTAACTAGAGAAAATTAAATTAAAGCAAAGGGAATGGGTGTAAGCTTTCTCTTAAAACCAGGTAGTACACGAGTTTAGAAACTTCACGGTATGGGATTATTCATAAAAACCCAAATCTCTCGAAACTACGTTTTTACAAAACATACCGTGAAGTTGCTACGAAGTCGTCGTTACTACCAAATCATAAGATTGCCAATTTTACTAAGTAGACTTTAAAGAAAATCTCGTTCCACCGAGTATGGGGATTTACACCCAAGTCTCCTTGTGATATAAATCCCGACCGGCTTACTGAACCTTAGAAAACCATACAGAACCCGCATCTCTGCGTGATTATCAAAGGCCCTCTCGAGCTCTTCGTGCATTATCCAAACCGTATTTCGGACCCGCCCATCTCTGGATCTGAGGTCTAACACGACACATCAAAATGGCCGGTTTATCTGTATCGAAATTAAGCGCCGGTTCAAATAACCAATCTTAAGATCCGAAAGTAATGACAACACCCAAGTGCTGTCTACACGGTCTTAAGAGGGACTTACACCCACACCCATAAAGGGGTTTAGCCTAAAATAAAAGACATAATAAAAATAAAGTTAACTACTACTTGCATAGAAATAAATACGGAATGTAAAGTACAATACGAGAAAATAAGTACGAAAAGCTTAAAGACGATAATTAAATAAAGCATTAAAGAAAATAAAATGAAGAACACCTTGCTCCTCCATTAATGGAGGAGCTTGGTGAAGAGAGAAAGATGAAGAAGAAGGTTGCAGGGGTGTGGGGCTTTTGATGTGGGATGCTGGAGGTTTTATTTATAAGAGCTTTTGACCCATGGAGCTTATCCATGGGTTTCATCAGAGCAACCTTATCTTATCCAGATAACACATGGGCCACTTGCTTAATTCGTTCCTTCAGTACTCCAAGAGCCAAGTGAAATTGCTTCCCCTCGGTGGTGACACAGAGGGGACTGCTTTGCCCTTTCAGCGTTTCAAAAGCCATATAAGATGATTCCCTTCAGTGGTGAGAATGTCACCGCAGAGGGGTCTTCTGTTGTAGCTTAACATTTTAATCTTGGGCTTCTTGAATGCTTCTGCTTCTGGAGAGCTTGGGCTGCTTCTGAAAATTAGGCTGTTTTGCTGGAGTTTGGGCCTTTTTCTTCAAACTTGATCATTTGGATGTATCATCACCTTTCTAAAAGCATTTTGGACAAAAGAGGAAGAAAGAGAGCAAAGTGGGTATAAAATGACATGCAAAATGAGGATTTTAAACACTAAATAACTCTCAAAATAGAGAGTTATCAGTCGTACTACACAAGATGCCGATGAGGATGAAACGTTCAAGTTTAAAATGGAAAGTGATGACCAACAAGAAGAACGTCGATTTTCTGATTTGTCGGATTTGGCTCTCAGTGTCAGCTCCTCAATAGATGTTCAGGTGATTATATATTTGATACACTATTCTTCCATTAAGTTGCATATATCTACGTTGTCTCAGAACTGACACCGTTTATGAAAATGAAAAAGAAGATATTGATGAAACCCCAAATCATTTGAGTCAGAATTATCCATAAAATGTATACATAAACCTAATGGGGATGTTAATTCAAGTATCATGAAATTATTTCATCAAGTATGCAAGGCGATACCATCACAAGGTGAAAACACAGGGGTGATTCAATTTTAGTTGATGTTTATTGGTTTATTTATTTAAAAGTGTGACAATATGATTATTTAAATATAAAAAATATGTGACAAATTTGCTTGAGATGTTGATAACCACAATTAAGTAGTTGACAACACCATTAAACCACTCCAACCTTATGCCACCCATTATGACTTATGATTCAATATTCTTTGTTAGGTACCAATGAACCATTCATAAGTGAAATAAAAGTACTATATGGAACAATAAGTATGCATAATAGTTATATCACTAAATATTATTCAGATCAACTTCATAACAGAAAAGGTACATAGTCATGTTGTAATTTAGTTTGGACATGTTTAAAATGAATCATTGGTCTTCTATTGATCTATCGTTATGGGTGATTAACAATTTTTTTTGTCATAATTTTAGTTAACTTGAAGGTTTGTTCTCTTTTTTATTCTTTCATGGGCCATGAAGCGAATTTGTGGGTTGAGCTCAGCTTAGTACTGAATCAGGTATAGTGTTTTCCATATTGCTTTCATGGTATATTTCATGTGTCAGGCATAGTGTTTTCCATATTGCTTTCATATCTGGAGATCTGTTTATAAAATCACACTAACTTGAGTCATAATATAAACGTTGATAGTTTAGAAAAGGGTCCTTAGCAAACATCAATTCAGTTCATATGATTGTGTTTTCTTCTTGCAGGAAATATGTTATTTGACGAATAGTTGGCTATTGAAATTGGTCTACAGATGTGGCGAAGTAGAGAAATTTATAGCAACGTGAACATTTTACTTGAGTATGTCATCCATCTCACAGTAATTGTTAAATCATAATTGGGAATTTTGCTGATTCTTCCATGATATCTAGGTTTTACAGTGTTATACTCATCGATGGAAGTGTTCAAAAGTGTTGCAGTCAACTTTTGGTGTGCGATTCTATTGCTGATAAATGAGGTGTCTCTGTGATTTGGGATCATGTGAAGTCGTTGCGGTTTTAATGGATCAATTTACTGTGTTACCATTTTAACTTGATGTCTTGGCATAATCAAAATGAGTCACAATTGTTAAAGATTGATTGGCTACAAGCTATCTAGAACTCAAAGATGCTCTTGGAACTTTTGACGCTGTTAAGGCTTAATGGAATAATAAGCGCTAAAAGCTACTTTCTAAAACAATCTCTTGAATGTTGTCTTTTAGTTTGGAGGATCATTTCTTCTTCACTCTCTTTTTTCTTTGAAAAAGAAAAAAAGCAGTAAAAGAAGAATTTGACTACTCCTGAGATATAGTGGAAACTCAAGTCCAGGGCATGGATGTGGTTCGAGAAAGGGTGAAAGGCCCCGACCAATCATCGTGAAGAGAATCAATCCTCCAGCATGGGCTGGTAATACCTCTTAAGGGGAAATGGTTCTTGAATGGTTACAAATTGGTAAGAGAAAAGTAGGGTTCTGAAATGAAACATGATATTTCATTTTCTTGGATGTCATTTTGAATTTTTGGCCTCTTAAAAATTACTTTTTGCCAATTTGCATGATTATCATTTGCTTTACGTCTTTAGGAAATTTACTTTTTGTCCTTGATGCTATTTTCAGATTCTGAATGCATGGGATTGCCTCAAATATTATAGCATGGATCAAGTTTTTAGCTGCTTGTGGCAAAGCAAGGTTAGTTCAGACAACATATACCCAGACATAAAACAAGATTAGTTGCAACTAGATTCTGTGAATGGTTGTATAAACATAAAACACGCAACAAAATGTAGAGTTAAAGAGTGATGAGTAGGGGTGACAATCGTGTCGTGTTTGGATAGGCGGGTCAGAAAGAAAGACTCAATCGGGACACGATTTGTCTAACTAATGTGTCAAAATGTTCAACTCTAACCTACGATTCGAACCCGAAGACAACTTGCATAACCTGTTTAACTATACGGGTTAGTGGGTCATAAATGGGTTGTCGAGTCATAAACGGGTTGTCGGATCAAATACAATCTACTTCAAATACAACAAAAATAAAATTCAATTTACTTGATTTTAAAGCGCTAAATTAAAAATGAAAAGTCAATACTCAAAAGTCATAATAAAATAATCCATCATATTATAACATTATATCTTCATTTTTCGTACAATCTAGCAACCCATCGCGGGTCGTGCTCAGCACGACCCATAAAAAGTACCTAGTTATATATATATATATTGGTTCAAATCGCTCCAGTCTAGTCCATATAATTCATTTGAGCAAAAACACATACTTTATAATAAATGACATAGAGCCAATTCCCAAGCCAGACACAACCAAAAACAATAAGATGCTAGAAAAGATTGATTCCATAGTAGGCAAACCAGTGCTGCAAAAAATCCCCTAACTCTCCATCCAAAAACCAGTGCTGCAAAAAACACACACAACAGACCCCTGCACCAAAATTGAACCGAAATCAAAATTTTAATTGCAAGTTGTTGCAAAGTTGGAGTGGATGACCCAAAATTTTATACATAACGGTCGCTATTTTGCGCTATTCGCTATGTAACATATCAGTAAACCATCGCTATTTTGCGCTATTCGCTACTGACAACTATGTCTATGCTTACCTTTCAGTTAGAACGACTAAGATTAGCACACGATCAATGGACGGTGTTTGGTACTTTCCTCTTTGAGGTGCATGGACATCTGGCAGATCTTGTGATCGCCTTATTGGAGTCTGTTCGTGCAGACAGGCGGGCTGCATCGAATCTGGTCTTTGAATCACGTGCTGACCACTTGCTCGCTTATGGCGATCAAGTCTTAATGGATTTGTCTCTACTACGGGTTGCAATAGAAACCGCAAGAGCATTTGCCGACAATGGAAGGGTTGTTGGTAGAGGTTTAATCGCTAGAAATATTCTTCATCGTTTCCAGCGTGTCATTTGAGATGCTTGTTATCTATCGCAAAATCTGCGACTTGTCTCTGTGAATGATTCAGGACATCTATCACATATGGTTCACATAAGGGTTGTGCAACTGCGTGACGCATATGTGGAAAACGCGAGGGTTTGGGGGATAATTCGTTTGAGGTGAGTATGGTTTATCAACTAAGTAAATAAATAGGACTGACTCAAGATCTATGACATGTTTTGATTTGTCCTAATGACAAAGCTTTGATTACTATAGTTTTAATGACATGCTTTGGTAATTCTAATGCATGATTACTATTGTTTTAATTACTATAGTTTTGATAGTTCTATGCATTCTCTTTTACAAATAACATCTCCAAATTGAGAAGCCATCTTTTAGAAGCCTTCGATTGAGAGGCAAAAGATTGATATCTTTGCTTTGTATGGGTGGTGTCTTTTGTTTGGTGCAGGGGTCTGTTGTTTGTGTTTTTTGCAGCACTGGTTTTTGGATGGAGAGTTAGGGGATTTTTTGCAGCACTGGTTTGCCTACTATGGAATCAATTTTTTCTGACATCTTATTGTGTTTGGTTGTGTCTGGCTTGGGAATTGGCTCTATGTCATTTATTATAAAGTATGTGTTTTTGCTCAAATAAATTATATGGACTGGAGTGATAAGGATGTGTACCTATCTTGGTTTAAAAAATCGCGCATTATATGGACCGGACTGGAGCGATTTTTTAAAGTATGTGTTTTTGCTCAAATGAAGTATGTGGACTGGACTGGAGCGATTTTTTAAACCAAGATAGGTACACATAATCAATTCAGTAATTTACAGCCAAGTATATGTATGTTTTTTTTTATCTAAATAAATAGTTCCTAAAAAGCCCTCAAAGTAAGAGCTAAACTACATTATTAGTATATAAAAGTTAAAAGAGGTAACTAAGCACACAAGTAGCTTACAATGCTACTTGTCATCAAGTCCACAAGTAGCTTGATAAGCGGTTCAAAACGGTCAGGTTCCATCAAGTCCACAAGTCTCATACTTTTTTCATTTTAGAATCATGTGTTTAGAGCATATGTAGAAACAAAATCATACCTAAAATCTATAATTTTGAAAAATAATGTTTTAATATATTACAAGTGAATTAGATTTAAATCAAACTCTTATCAATATGGCTAAGCCTCAGGGGCCGTCCTTGAGGAAGGGTTGGCCGGGCGGTCGCCCAGGGCCCAACGGGAAATGGGGTCTCAATTTTTATAGCATGTACCACATATTAGCAATTTATGAAAAATGTAAACAAAAAAATATAGTATATAATAGGACTCAAAAAGAATTTAACATCATAAAACATGTATTAACTAATTATATCGGACAATAAATTTATAAAAAGTTAATCGGTCTTTCATTTACAGTCTTGTTTATTATTTGTTTATGTTTTTTTTTATCTCATATCAATGTATAAAAAACAATTTCTTAGGCCATCCTTAACCGTGCAGGCCATACAGGCCATACCCGTTGTCACATCAGCTGCCACATCAGCTTTCCACTATCTTTACCACTACCCTACCAATTACATACATTTCATCCTTAACCGTACCCCTCATACCTCTCATTTTATTTTTTAATTTCTAAAATATATTGAAATAATTTAATTTAAATTAAAATAACTAACATTAAAATTAAAAATAAAATTTTGATTACATTAAAATAAAAATAAAAATAAAAAAAATATATTAAAATTAAAACTAAAAATAAATTTCATACTTCAAATTAAAATTACATTAAAATAAAAATTAATAATACTTAGTAAACCCCCATCTTTGCCGTAAGCGTTCCTTCTCTTCCAACATGACTTCCAACTCTAAACCCTTGAGTCCGGTGTGCGGTGTCATGTATATCTTGAAGTCTATACTCCTTTGCCGTTCGACAAGCGAATCGAGAAGCGTATGGTTCATCGCGATGGAACTTAATGAGGTCGCGATGTTCGACACGCTATCGGTTGAAGCGGGCACCTAGAGGAAGACGCCGCACGTCTTGCGGCGTTTCGACCCATCGGTCGTGTGCGCTCAGTTTGTGAGGGGGGTCGCTTTCGACGTTCACGTAATGAGTACGAGCATCGGATTCATCGGGAGATGCGGTTGGGGTTTCGGACGTTTTTGACCTTTTATTTTTCGGCGCGCATATGTTCTTTGGGTCTACCATTAAGACCGGGTTGAACTTCGGAGAGTCTTTGACAACTCTCCAAGCGTGTTCGTGTGGAAAACTTTTGCCGAACTCGGAATGGTATCGATCTTTGGCTTTGTCAAGCACATTAACGTCATTTTCCCCGCTTTGTCGCGAGTTGAACGCATTATTGAAAATGCAAGTGAACTTCGAGACGCTAGATATGAGCCCTCTCACCTTGGTCGGAATGGCGTCGCCGGAGCGGACTTTTGGGTCGTACTTCATGCGTTTGTCGAACTCCGCTTTGATCGACCCCCAATAGTTTTCTACTACATAAAATATAAAAAGTTAAACAACGTTAGTGGGAAGCTTTATAAATTATTACGGTTTTTTATATACCTTTGTTTCGATAGTTACCTATACCTGGATCCTCCGAGACTTCGACCCACGTTTTTGCTAATTCGACCTCCTCATTCAACGTCCATGGTTTACACCGTGCTTTACCCGTGGTCGGGTTTGCACTCGTGTCCGTGTCCGTGGCCGCACTCTTACCCATACGTGTTTTACGTTTGGGTTGTTGTGGTGGTGGTGGTGGCGGTGACGGCAACGACAAAGGTTGGGTTTCGGGTACAAGGTCGTCGTCGTCGTCCTCGGCCTCGTCCTCATCTCGTAGTGCCCACCTTCCCGTTGGCGTTTGTTGCGTTGAATGGTGGTGCGAACCGGAATGGTGGTGCGAACCGGAAGGTTGGGGATATGAATGTTGTGGTGGTGGTGGTGGTGGATGTTGTTGCGCAAGCAAGTGCGCATAAGCCCAATAATCCGTCGAAGGTTGGTGTTACGGAACATTCGTAAAAGCCGTTGGGCTCGGCATTTGGGGGCGGTAGAGACCCGTTTGGGGAGACGTTGGGGACGTTGAGGATGGCGGAACCGAGAGATTTGGAAGTCTCGGCTGAGTACGCCTCGAACCGGAACCGGTACAGTGTGGATCCATGTAAAAGAGATGAGATGAAGAGAGATTAAGAGATAAGGTAAAAGAGATGAGAATAAGATAAAAAAAGAAATGAGATGAGAATAAATAAAAGAGATGAGAATAAGAGTTAAGAGAGTAAAATAGATGAGTAAAATTGAATGGGATGAATTAATATATATAGGTGGGTAAAAAAGAATTTTTTTTTTAAAAAAAATTAGCCGTTAAATTACCGTTGGAGGGGAGAGGGGGGAGGGGGGGGGGGGGGGGAGGCTTACCCCTTCGTTTGCGTCGGTGTGGCGATGCCGGGGTGCCCCGATACCGGCCGCCTACCGGTCACCTGCGGCGGTGTTACCGTCGGTGCCGGTAGCGGTACCGGTCCCCCTCCCGTTGCGTTGCGGATGGCCTTAGTAATTAGGGGGCCCATTTTTATGATTTAAACAATATATTGAAAATAATATGGTAGTTATCGGGGACCCATTTTACATCTCGTTCAAAGCACGTAAAATGTCAGGAACGAACCTGCTTAACCTTTTAGTACATGTAAATAAACCTCGATGTTAATGTTTTGGTTTTTAACTAAAAAGATCTCCAAATATATAAAAGATACAAATGATAACCCAAAATAAATTGTTTAACACTTAATTTAATGGTATTTTGTTGCCAAAATACAGAGTTGTGTTGAGTACTATATTTGGTAAAATATGATAATTGCACCAAACTTGTTCCATCATGGGGACCAATTAGATTGATCCTGTGGCGGGGGTGCAGGAAACACATATTAATCAAAATACTATCCTCTACATCGCATCTACACTTACTTACCAAATATAAACCGTTAGATGACACCCAACGGTCAAGATCAAACAACGTGGCTGCCTTTCTTTTCCACTCTTTCTCTTTTTGCTTTTAATAAACGGTAAGTGAATAATTGCAATGAGTGTGAAGGGGCATCCGCGATGGCTACGCATCTTCAGCCCCTCAACTTTGCATTTCTTGTTCAATCGGTCCATCTACTTTTCATTTTATGGCGTAAATTCGAAACCAAACAAGACCTAACAATTACGAACAAAAAGTGGATCTGTAAACAAAATTGTAAATGGAGATGCCTCATTGATTTATAATTTTAAACGATAGTAGTAAATACTAATAAATGGTGTAACTGAAAAAGTCTTAAAAAGCTCATCAGATACTCTATTCCAAGTAGCTTATAAAAAAAATTAACTTTTAAGCTAGTTTTGTCTTGCAAAACATCTACACAAAAAATAGCTAGTTTATAAGTTAGCTTGTTTTTACCAAACAAAGTCTAAGGCATTGTTTGTTAAACACAAACTAGCTTATAAGCTAGCTTATTTTTTGTGTAGATGTTGGGTGGAGAAGAAGTAATTTATAAACTAGCTTTTTGATAAACTACGTGGAGATTGTTTTTTAGAGTTTTTTGTAGCTTTTTCCAATTATATCCCTATTAATATTAATTATACGGTATTTATAGGTAATACTGTAGGGGTGAGCATTGGAATTGTGTATTCGTTTTTGCACTTGGAACCGATTCGAAACTGCCGGTTCTGGAATCGAAATTGGAATCGATGAGATCGGTTTCGGTTCCTAAAATACGTAACCGATCAAGACGAGTCCTGGTTCCTAAAATACGTAACCGATCGAGACCAGTTTCGCTTCTCATTTTGTGGAACCGCTAATAGCCGGTACCCGTCGAACCAGTTTCGCTATATATATATATTAATAAAAATAACTTTATATGTTTATTATGTCTAATAGATTAAAATTGAAATTAATATTTTACCTTTTACGGTTATACATATATACACTTACGACCACTTTCTTCTCTCGTTCTATTTATTTATTTTGACATTTTTCATATAACATTTAACATTTCAAGTTGTGTTTTTTGTTATTTTCATTTCAAAAATTGACCATAATTATATGTATAATTATTAGCTTTTTGTTTTTATCGGAATAGTTTTCATTGTTTTAGTATTTATTTCGTTACGTTGGGACTATGTAATAACTAATAATTAACTTTTTATAACATAAAACGATAAAAAATATTTAAAAAAAATTACACATCGGGTACTCGGTATCGAAACCTGAATCGTCTGTTCCCAAATATAAATTCGGTTACGGAATCGGTTCCATAAATTTTAACCGGATACCCGTCTTATGTAGTAGCCCAGTCTTTTAACACAAGGGGTTTAAACGGAAATAACTGAACTTAGGAGGACACAATCGGACAGAAAGGCAACAAGTCGGGGGTGCCAGAAAGTGGGAGAATACCGGAAAGGAAAGTATTGTTAACCTCGCAACAGCTGGCTGGATGTAAATGTAATCTATCAGGCACTGAACACGTTACCCCCCATACCCCAACACCACCATGAAAATATGTCTCTCTTCTCTCTCCACCACCATTACCACCATTCCTCCTCCTCCACAACTTCTACTCAGTCACCGGCGGTCAAACTTTTTTCAACCGTTGAACCTCCGAGCTTCATCTTCTCCGGCGAATTCCTCCGCCAATCATCAAGTTGTTGTTACCAGAGAACGTGGCAAAAACGATAAGCTCATCACTGCTCTTGTAATTTTCCTTTTACTTTCGCTTATTTTATGCATTTTGGTTTGTTAAATTTGTAGGTTGTTAATTAATTTGTTATTGTTGTTATCTTTGATTTACATGTACTGATGCATACATTGTTAAACATATATATATATAGAGAGAGAGGGGTTCATTCTAAAAATAAATTAAAAAAAAAAAAACGTGAGTAGCAATCTCAACCACTCATCTCGCTCAACAACAAACGTGGCTTTGACCGGCCCCCTTTAATAATCTCTACCCTCCTATGAATCGCGTCAATCCTCCGTTATCAAGTCCACCGTAACCGAGAATGTGTGGCTGAGATTTGTCCTCACGGTTCACTATGAAAAAGTGGTTCACATTTGAACCCACCCCCATACATATACATATATATATATATATATATATATTTAGATAGGTGTTTGCCAAATGTTAATACTCCAGCAGTTCCACAATTGGAGTCCAATCCTTTTTTTAGAAAAATTCTGTTAAATTATTCTCAAGTCCTGGCCAACAGTTCATATATTATTGATCTTTGTTAATCGTGGAAAGTGGACTCTACCAGTTAGAAGTCAAGCTAGACTTTTGGCAAGATGATAATTTTATGTTTTACTTTTAGAGGTTAATGAATGAAGAGAGATTGACATTTCAGCCAAATCTGATATTAAGTTTTTCTCTTTTAAGGTAAGTTAGGGTGCGTTTGGTTGTGGAAAACTGATATGTTTTGGGAAAATGGAGTTGCGTTTTCATTTTCAGTTTTCTATGAAAATTGTAGAAAACACATTTGGTTGAAATGGTGGACTTTTTTCATTTTCCATTTCAGAAAATTAGAGAACATGTTTAGAAAATTTTGGAGAGCTACTAAAATCATTTTTCTAACTTACATAGAAGTTAGAAACAGGAAATTCATTTTCTTGGAAAACCTTTGAAAACTGAATGAACCAAACGTGTTTTCTAAATTTTCATTGGAAAACTAGAAAACCTTCCACAACGAAACACACCCTTAATTTTCTGTCTTATGGAATTTCCAAAGGTCATGTCTGTTGTCACATTGAATTAGGCATAACACTAAAGTACTCCCACTTATATTTATAATTTATTGGTTAAAGGACAGGAGACCATGGACTGCTGCATGAGTTAAACTATGTTGGTCACTTAGTTGTACATTAGAGTATTATTTATATCATAATTACAACTTCGATGCAATGAACTAGGGCTACCGGGTTGTTATGCAGTAGTCCATTCTCACGCTGGTGCTTATTTTGATGTGCTTTCATCTTCTGTAAAACAAGTCATTTTGTGAGTTGAAAGTGTAATAGTGTCTAGGGAGATTGTCATTTATGCTATTTACTAGGATTCTTAGTGTTCTTTTTTCTTCACCACCATTTGTATTTCGAATTATCAGCACCTAATGATGAAGAACTTGCTATCTTTTAACATGCACAACTATAGAAACCTTTGCAGAACATATAGGACCAAAAGAGTGTGAACAAGGACAAAAATGCCAATGTAGAACCTTTGAAGTTATTGTTTTAGATTATATGAAGTTTTGGTTTTTGTGATAGGCAAAACATGGGATCAACAGTTTGGAGCTTCCTCTAATTCAGCATAGACAGCTGCCTGATTCAGAGAAACTTACTTCTCTATTGAGTGGTAAGTTCAAACTCCTTGTTGTGCAGCTTGTTGCTGCATGCTTCTGTATTATTAGAGCAATATTTTCTGACTAGATAAGTACACTTGGTCTTCTACTCCTTCATTCTTCCTTCTATTTGAGGCGAACCATTTTAACTTTTCCTTCTTCTATAGTTCAATATATGGTGATGCTTATAGTGTGCATATTGTGGCACGGACAAGATATCTAGCACATGAAACAGTTTTTTCAGACTCATAACTTGGCTTTGAAAGTTAATCTTTTTGTTTGCAAGTCTACTGCTTTGTTGGCCCTACATGTTTTGCTAATCAATTCTGTAGAAATAAGCATCCCATTGAGGATTGTATTAGCAGAAAGTAGATCTGATCTTCTCATTAGCTTGCTAATGGTGTTCATTTACTTTCTTTCTGCTATCTTCCGGTAGCAGCCACTAGTTTTGATTGGATCATCATAACTTCACCGGAGGCAGCTGTGGTTTTTCTTCAAGCTTGGAAGTAAGTTCTGAAATTGCCTATCTATAATCTCGAATTGCAGTTGTTCCATGGATTTTTTCCTACGTTTAGTTTGTATTCATTGCTTTTTCAGGTGCTGAATTTACATAAGGTTGCTGTAACATCCATTTCCTAGAAACACCAATTTAACTTGAAAGTAACCAACATTCGTTTGAAAGTGGAAGCTCGTCCAAAACATACATTTTAAAACTTGACAATTAGTAACCAAAACCAACAGTTTAACAAAAATGTAATAGGTAGCGGAAGCTCATCCCAAACACATTCATTTAAAACCAAATAAAACATCATAAGGGTTTAACCAAAATCCAAATCATTTTAAGAAAAACACTAGCAAAACCGTTTTAACAACATCAAACAACATTCAAAAACCATAACCAAGTAATCGTCTTAAAACCCATAACACCATCCTTTCCAACCTTTTTCCATTGAGACTGAACTGGCGAATCCCGGAGCCTCAAACCTTAACCTTTCCCTTACGGGAAGCACCTGCCACTAAAAATGGTAAACAACAACGAGTAAGCTTTCGCTTAGTGAGCACACATCTATATCAAGCATAATCATACATACATAACCAAGATACATTGTCATCACATGCACATAACTTAATCCCTTGACACTGGTACCAGGCCTCTTAATCCGTAACATCTTCCCTAGGGGTAATAAATACCGCCTAGGTACTATCATGACCATAACATAACCGACATGTCACATAATCACATATGCATATCAATCACATAAGCATAACCATGTCAATATAGATAGAGTACTCACCTGAAAAATGATCACAAACAAGCTCTCTCGCAAGTATAATACTCAGCCTGTACCACCTATCCATAACACATACACTACACATACACTTATCAAAACATGCTAAAAGGGACACTTAACATTCAATATCGAAACACGAGTCTTAGCCATAGCTATACTAGTCCAATTGCCCCGAAAATCTACCCATTGCCATCTCATAACATCCATAACATAAGCCCAAGGCCAAATCCTGGAAAAGGACCCGAACGAAAAATTTGAAAACGGAGGCAGTGAGTTGCGCGACTCACTTGTGCGACCTCAGGTCGCGGGCCAGGTCGCGCAACCTGCCTGGTTCACTTTCCTCGGATTTTCCTCGAAAACCATACCCAAAACTCAATTTCGACTATCCATAACCCAATCACGATTTTACATGAACTAGGGTCGATAACTAGCATTCATAAGCGAGTAAATTCGACCCAAACATACCAATTGATGTTTGTAAGATCAACATTCAACATCAATTTCACCAATTCACCAATCAATTACACCTATTTGGTGTTCATACATATACTCACCTACAAACCAACCCTAACTCGACTCATAACTCGAATTAGACATCAATTAACTACTTAATCAAACAAGGGTTCATACCTTTAGTGCAATTTGATGTACTTCCTTCGGTAATCGCTTCACAATCACCTTCAATTAAGCTCCTGACTATCCTTCTCAATTGTCCCCCCTTCTCTCCCTTTCTCGATCTCTGGAACTGTCAAATGAGGGAGTTGAGGGTTTTCTATCTCTTATACACCTGTGGTCTCTCCCTTGCACTTTCACATATAGCATTTAACTGACCTATACCAGTTAACAATGTCAATCTCTAACCAAACGCCGTTAAGTTTCCAAAGACTGAAAACGGGGGGTTACAGTTGCATTACCAAGAAGATTCATGACTTCCAATGAACCTTGCTCATATATATTTTTTTTGGTTCATGCTTTTTACTCTATCCCAATATGTATTCAGTTTCTCAACTATAAACAGAAAAATGATGTAAGCTTGTCTGTTGTTCATATCTGTGTCAGATGATTTTCTACTCAAACTGATTGCTTAGTAGTAGTTTTAGGTGAAATTAGTTTAGTGTCGATGGGGACATGCGAGCTTTAATGGTATTGTTTGTTCAGATTTATTAAGTGGCCAGAGGCTAGCTTTACCAAGTTTTATGGCATGTGTTGCTATTGGTTGCATACTAGTGACTGCCACAACATAGTATAAGTTGTGGAAAGAACTTTGAATCCCCAACTCCTGTAAAAGCTTCAGCTAGTTGATAGAGTGCTCAGATGTTTCGAGCTTTAACAACCAGAAATAGTTAGATATTCTTCAAGATGGTTAGGGCGCATATGAGAACCAAGAGTTGCTTCATGAGGATACTGATGCAATCATCTTTCTCATTGAAATGAGGGTGGGGAAGAACAAAATTGCAGACTTTACAACTAACACTTGATATAACAAGCTTGGTGGATGGCTGATGTTGAACCTAGAGAAGTAGAAGAGATGTGCTAAATTCCAAGTTCTAGATTACCGTCATATAAATTTGAAATTTCACATGCTGCATATTCTCTAATCTCTATCATGGTAATAAATAGGCTCCATGTATAAGTTATCCCATGAAGAAGAGAGAGAGACAGAGAGAGGAGATGAGAGATTGTAAAACGGAAATAAGTAGAAACATACTTGAAAAGTAAGCAGAATGAGTACTCGGTCTAAATGATTAAGCTTCGTCATAAATTAAATCATAGATTATACTGCATGTTACGGGTTGGATCATTGATCAAATATGGTGAGCTTCTTTTTCCTTTTAGTAATTACTCGGAGCACGTAGGGTCCCACTGTTGCTCCTCCCTCAAGATAAATTTATATTCCAAACAACTCATGCACAACTTTCTTTTTATTTTCCAGCCATTTCAAAGAAGACTGGAAGACATGAAATATGCGCCCTCTTTCCTAACACTTCTAGGACAAAATGCAACCTGGTTCATGTGTATTGGTGGTGGAAGGGTTCATAGATTAGTTAAGCTATATGGCGTGCTTTATTATAGAAAGGAATATGTTAGGTTCTTCATATATTTGATCTAAGCAAGTTTTTTTGTTATGAACTGGATGGCTTGAAAAGAGTTGCCATTTGAACACTTTTAGTTACTAACGAGTTACTCTCATTTCATGTACAATTTTAGTGCTGCTGGGACCCCAAGTGTCAAGTAGCTGTGGTTGGAACTGGTACAGCAAGCATATTTGACGAAGCTACATCTTCATCTAAGCAGTTAATTGAAGTTTCTTTACTCCATCAAAAGGTATTTGTATCCTACGCTGTGTTTTGAGGTAGCTGGCCAACTATATAGATTAAAAGGTGTATCCAAACAGCTGTAGAAGAGAATGTTTAGCTTTGTGATCTTCTTGCAGCAACCGGCAAGGTTCTTGCTTCAGAGTTGCCAAAGCATGAGAGTGAAAGATGCACTGTTTTGTATCCCGCCTCTGCAAAAGCTAGTGATGATATAGGTAAGTGCTTCAGTTCCTTTAACTTTTTATTCATGTTCTGTCTTTTTTGTTTGTTTTAAGAATCCACTTTGACAGTTTGTTCCAAAAGATTTCATCTTCATCGTTGTTTAAAACATTGGTACGTGCATTTTCATATTCATGTAGTAGAAACTGACATAAACAAACTACATGGAAGTTAAAAAGAACTGGCTTTTTCTTTATTAATGATCTTATTTTTCCTATAAATTTTGAACCTAAAGTGCTAAACATAGAGACACATTATTTAAGCTAATTTGTGTATCCAAACCTCATGGTTAAGCATTCAAAGGAGTATAGTTGGGGAAAGGAATATCTATCTATTATCTTAGTAGGTAGTAACAGTTGCAATATACATATCATTTCTATCCGTTACATTGTGTATAGGTCGAGGAAAATATATTGCTAATATGTGAACATTGTTAATTTGTTATAATTTGCGACATACTTGCCATGCCATAGAGGTGATCCTAATACTCTAGAGTCATTCAACTTTACAACTACGAGCTGTATGTCTTAGTCTTTAACTCATATTTGCTACAATATGCTACCCATGCACGGGCTTTTCTGTTTTGTATGCAAGGGCATGGTGACAATCCTTTTTGGTGAGAGGAGGTCAAACAGTAAACAACTACAGTTGATTTATTAATTTAAAAGTAACTTGTTTGTTCATGTCTCAGTGTAGGAGGATGCTATTTTTGGTAGTTAATGGCTGTATTTTGCCTTTGATGTGATATAATTTATTATGCAAGTCTATCCAACAGTTGGGTGTTGTAAATATTAGCAGATGAAACTTTTTTCCATTAAGGATAAGAAGCTAACCATGGTCCATGCCATTTAAGTTGTGTCATGCACTTGAACAATGCCACCATAACATTAAAGTTCGTGTTCATAGTTTTTTGTGCTATATGATGAAATGTTATACCTATCACCTGCAGAGTTTGTGATAGAATAATTTGGTATTAGATATTGCATTCATAAAATGTTTGGACTTCTTCAAGAAGTTTTACCAGGCGGTTATTTGTGGTCACACCGCTGATCTTGATCAGATTGTGGAAGAACTTCATGAATTAGTATTTGAATTAAGGAAGAAAATTGCTTGTCTTGGCAATAGAAGTTTTACCTCCCCTTTTTTAAAGTTGTACTAAAAGCATACCATGGCTTTTGTATTTCAGAAGAGGGCCTTTCTAAGCGTGGATTTCAAATCACAAGATTGAATACTTACACAACGGTAAATATTTTTATTCCGACATGTTGGTTTAGCAGTTCTTCTAGTTGGGATCCCTCATTCACATTAATATCATGGGTCTAAGGCAACTTGTAAGATATCAAAGGCATTTCACCCATCGAAGTTTTTGAAATTCAAGCATTTATTTGATATGTCAATTTGCGTGTTATATGTTGACTCCTAGTATTACAAGATTTTCTGTAATGATGTTTATCATTTAGGCCATTTATATTTTCATAGTTATATTAGGGGTTGCAGTTTCGTACCAAACAAACCAACCAACACAGTCCAATTAAACTGGTACCAAGTACAATTAGTTGGTAGTAGCGTACCAAGTATGCAAACCATGGTACCTACTTTAATTGTTTATTAGTTTTTGAATTTTCTGTATTGAATATTAAACTTTGTAACTTTAACTGTTCAGTTTGAACAGTTTAACGTTTGCAAGTTTTATTCCTTGAAATTAAAAATCTTGAAACATCGCATGTGTTACCTGAAAACTCGACTAGTCACTCAAAATTTGAAAATAATGGCAAGTTTTCATATATGTAACTTGAAGTTGGTAAAAGATGGTACCAATGTGTACCAACTGAAAAAGTTGTTACTTGTTAAGTTGGCACCAAGTACAGTTGGTTGGCATACAATATAAAATTTTGCATACCAATTATAATTGGTTGGTACACGGTATTGCAGGAAAATACTTGGTATTGTACCAAGTCCACCCCTAGTTATATTATATATATGGTTGAGATTTTCTTTTAACTGACTACAACAATTTACATCTATTAAGATGATATGCTTCAACTCAGTAAACAACTTAGATGAAGCAGGGTGTTTATTGATGGTTTACTTGAACATAGAGTCTTCATGAAATAAAGGGTGAAACCTGTAAAAACTGTCTAATGTTAACGTTTTTGGCTTTCCAGAGCTTTGTTTTTGCATCTCGGTTGTGCTTATGCACTAATGATTCCATGAGACTAAAAGCTCATATGTTAAGGAATATCTGTAAACCAAAATCATATGTTTTCGTGCTTAAATTTTTTGCTTCCAGTATTGCACACTATGATGGCATATTATTTCAACTTATATTGCTTCCAATTTTGCACATTATTAACTATTTCATGTAGTTCTGATTTTACTATGTGTTTTAGGAATCTGTCCAACATGTGGACCAAATGATTCTCCAGCAAGCACTGTCTGCTTCTGTAGTTGCTGTTGCATCGCCTTCTGCAGTTAGGTAATGTGTTTGCTTTTTTTTTTTTGATGCCAATTGCCAAGTTCTCTTGACATGCGTCCAACGTCTTTTTTTTTTTGGAAGAGGTATCCCAGACCACATTGGGCCCAGACTAATCCTCGGCAATTTTGGGCCGAAGCCCGACTGCTAAAGCATGCAGCCCGGGGTCGAAACCCCCGTACCTCCAGAATGCGTCCCCCAGGGCTCGAACTCAGGTTCACCACTATGTAGTGCCCAAGCCTTACCACTAGGCTAACACTCCTTTGGTGCGTCCAACGTCTTTGTGTTGTACAAAATTGCATTTCAGCTTATAATATATCTTCTTTAATTCAGTTCACTGCTCGTTCAAAACAATAATAGCATAAACAGAGGGACCTTTTTCCTTGCCATTCCATAATTCCTAGAACTTTCTTTGTAGTTTCTGTATCCGGTTTGTGTCTTTTGTGTACGTGCAATGTTTTGGGTTCCTTGAGTTGATGACATGTGGTTTTCTGTTCATGCCTTTTAAACAATAAGTACTGTTAGATTGGCAAACTCCACTACTATTTCATCAAACTACACCTTGCCTGCTTGCTTTATTGGAGCATACACTTGTTCTAATTGTTTATGCCATTTTAAGTACTAATTTGCTAATGATATCTTGTCATAGTGCTTGGGTCAATCTTCTACCTGAACAAGAGAACTGGAGTGGTTCTGTTGCATGCATTGGTGAGACCACTGCTTCAGCTGCCAGAAAATTGGGGTTTAGAAGTGTATACTACCCATCCAGCCCCTCTCTTCAGGGGTAATAATTTCCATCTCCTATAATTTTGGAGACTGTACTTGTGCTACCGTAGTATTATTAGAGCTGCAGTTTTCATTTACTCTTTGGTACACACATTTGTGTTTGACAGATGGGTTGACAGCATTCTTGATGCTTTACGCATCCATAATCAATTCTTGAAGGTCTAAAACCAACATTTGGGGCATCTTGTTTTCCAGGTAAGTTGGTATTACAATTCTACACATATGCAAACATCTTTTATTGGAAATATTCTTGGAGGCCAATGAGGATGACCCGATGATATATTTAGGGAGTGAACTTTGTAGAAGTTCATTGAGGCCATCTAACTCTAGTTTTTCTGCACATGTCCCATTTCCACTAATGTCGAGATTTTGTTTTTCATTACCATATAAAAGATATAGCACAAGCTTTAGCTGTGATTATGATAGTGGGCCACCATCAACATCCAAATGAAGCCAGTGCAACAGATTGTAAAATTCTTTATCCTTCTCTACACTTTTAGATTCATCAATTTTAACGATGACTGCAATGCTAGTAAAAGTAAGAGCCAGAAGAAGTAATTTTTTGTCACCAAATGGAGACCTAACTAGGTTATAGCAGGTCTAGGCCCAGTCACAGAGCATCACTCTAACCAAACAAAGCTGATTGTTCAATATAACAACAGCAATTGCCTTTATGTCTCATGTGCTGAGGGTAATTAACAGAAGCGCCAACTTTCTTGAAATTCACTAGTTACCAATGATAGCTTCACGATGATTATGGATATGTTAAAATTTGTACGCTTCAATCCAATGTATCGAAATAACAAGCCAATGTTTTAAGGTTTAGATGGCAGCAGGGGCAGTGGAGATGGAGAATCATTGGCTGATCAATTGCCACTGCCACTCCACCCGAAAGGCGAAAATGTTGATGAGATTTTAAAAACTGAGCTAATCCTGAATGCAGCAGCAATTCCTTATGGGCTTCAGTGATGAATTGGGGTGATGTTTCGAGGGAAGAGGGATGGCTGGCTTTGCGAGAAGAGGAAAAGAAAATTTAGTGATAATCAAAATGATGGTATTAGGTAACTATTTTGAAGTAGTGTAGATAGATTGTACCTATATCCCAACAAAATTCACTACTTTAAATATTAAGACAGAAAAGGGTAGACGCCACCCTCTGAAGCACCCTCACTGCACCTGTCCCACGGCCATTTTAGGAGAGATAAATCCTGCATACATCCCATTGGTAGAAGGGTGGTGCCCGGGTTCGAATCCAGGATCTGACTTTTGCCAACGCCTACCTCCTACTGCTGGGACAGATTAGCGGGGACTAACATACAGTCATTTATGTATCGGTTGCTGGTAGCTTTTGGCCAAAAATGGGGTATTTGATACTAAATAAGAGTTGAATGGCTTCAATGCACTTCTACAAACTCCTTGGCCAACTGGAAACATAGTCAAAATTTTCTATTCCTTACATGATCATTCTCCCTTTCTTTTAGTTTCTTGTTTCCAATTATGAGTACCCTCTTTCCTTGCAAGATTATGAGAGCTGATGCACATCATTTAGTGTCTGAGCACATTAGCACCCCGTACTGTTGTACATTTCTAGCAACACCATGAGAAGTAAATAGGCAGCAGGAGAATATTATTCTTTTTGCTACTGAGCAGCGATCATGAAGAGGATGAAATTACGAGAAGAGTGGAGAAATTCTTGTAAAGGCATGTATATATATTTTCCATGCTGTAAATGCACTCTTTAGTTTGCAAGTGTAATAGCCAATAGGGCACAACTTCCTTCTGACTTGTCTCTTTTTAACTTCCAAGAGGCCTTGTAAAGCCAAAGCAATAATAAATGAAGAATTGGAGTTCACATTTCTGCCTAATCATGGTCATTCCTGTTATATTTCATTCATATGCTTAAGTTCAATTTTCTTAGGTAGTAGTTTGGAATCACATTTCAGTTGAATTGAGCACACTGGGAGGATTCAGGCTGCATGTGGATGCACAGAGGCTGAATCCTTTTTCCTGGTTTATTTTATTTATTGTTTAGGTTTTTTGATGATTCTTGTAATATTCAAAATTTCTGTATATTTCTTTTAACTGATTAATTCTAAACTATTTAGGCATCAATTATATTCTGCTACACATAGGAAAGATTTGTTACACTTGATTGGTTGTAAATGCTATTGGGTTTATCTTAATATTCAAATATTGAAGGGCTAATCTCCGTTACCAGAATTGATCCCTTAAAAGAATCTGCATCACATGCATTCCTTCTGTTTTATTGCTACTTTTTCATCTTAAAAGAACTTAAATACAACTAACCGAATCCCAAGATTAATTGCTTATTTAAGTTATATGCTTGTGACCAACTACTCAGTGGGTTTTAAAGAATATTCTGTTGAAGTTGGAGGAAGCTTCCCAGAAGGAACGATGAGATCATCACCAGCGCTCTTTCTGGTTGGTAGCTTGGGACTGTATGTCCGGCGCCTCTTACTGTGGTCAGTACCACTCCTTTGTAGCCTACCACATATCCTCCAACCTATCACATTGGTAGAACCACCTTGTTAGTTTTGGCTGTTATAATATTTATTTAATTCTTTCTATCGCTGTTATTTAACGTATCGAGCTTTGGAATTATGTGTACCTCTTCGTTATAGTACCATGGTCGCCAAGCAGTCTCTACTGGAAGCTTCAACCTGTTTATGGAGTACCTTGAGGATGTTACTGGTACCCGTCCATCAATGTCACCACTGCAATTTGCCATGGATTAAAGTTTAAGTTGCTTTTCACATGCTAACTTGGTTCATTCTGTAGGAATATGTTTAGATTAGGTTGACTCACCTGTATATCCAGACACTAATACCACTTGCAATTAGCTGACTGATAGTAGGCAAAATGGTTGTTGGGCTGTCCGTCCATCCAACACCGCTGAATAAGACAAGTAATAGTCAGCCCTTTTATCTTTACCAATTTAGTCATGAAAGCTGTTCAACGTGGATGCAAGTAAAGGTGATCTATTCAGTCCATACTCCATCACTCGTAAGAGTCATGAGAAATCCTTGTGTTTTATAGTGCTAATATGTACGCTTAAGAAAAAGAGGTACCCGCAATGTGACCATGACGTATTTCGGACATGAAGAGCTTCTTGCACTTCTGCTCGATTCAGATAGGTGTCGACATAAAAATCAGAGCAAGGATCAAAGTTGTTGACCTAGTTGGAGGGCATGGACATCATATTGTTAAAAACAGTGGGAGTTCTATCACAAGTAAACTGTTTTTTGACAAACTCGCTTCAATTAAATCATATGAGCATTTTTGAGAGTTACATGTTAGTTATGTATTCAAATCTGAAACTTACAGATCCAGGGGATCCAGGTGTTTGTGTAATGCCATTACATTGTGGAGCATAGATGTTGTATATATCAATTCCACCATATTCACCATCTCCTTGCCCTTGATACCGGTAGCATGTATCCGAGAAGTTCCCAGTATCGTAGTCACAGTTCTTGGTGATTCCTGCATTGGTCTCATCAGAGTTGAGGGCATGTGTCCAGTAGTAGTCATACATCCCTTCTAAAGAGGTATTGTCATCTACCCAAGCATTCCCAATCTGCAGATAACATTACCATCTTGTCCATTAGTGTGATAAATCTTCACGGTGGATTTATATCCGTTTGCATATATGTACCTACCGCAATCCCGCTAAGGTTAATGATCGTTTGGTTTGTTTTCTTGTTCTCTGATAGAATGAGGGCAGCAAGCTGAGGTACATAGTGACCTGCATAGCTTTCACCTGTAATATAGAAACTTCGGTTTTTGTACTGCGGGAATCTTTCTAGCCAGTTGAGGAGGAAAGTGTAGGAGTCTTTGGCTGTGCGCTTGTCGCCTGTTGTGTAGTCGGATGATGTGTTTGAATACGAGAAGCCCACTCCAGCAGGTGACTCCAGGAATATTACATTAGCCACTGTCGGTTTATCAGAGTTTAATTAGGCTTTTGCATTATATGTGGAAATAATAGATGCTGACAGTTTCTGCCACTTTGATAAACAAAGGACTTCTTTTTCTTACCGTTGTTCCATGCATAGTCATTGCGGTAGAGTGTTTTCCCATCACTGTTGACTCGGAATGGTCCAAGTTCTTCCATGGCTCCATATCCAAAGGATGAGCATCCGGGCCCTGTGTTTATACAAGATTAGAAATGGCGATCTTAGAAAACATAGATGATCATCATATGCTTAGTTGTTCACTTACATCACTATTTCATATTTATATGCACAAGAGATAGCTTGATGTATTCGTTATTTAGCACTACACAACATGTCACTACAACAGAATCGGGTTTATAGGATGCTATTGTCTAAGCGTCCTAATAGATTTCTTGATAGGACTTAATTTTATAGGACTAAATCCTATATAAAAACGTTGCAATAAGTTTATAGCGTCGGATTAGATTAATTTTTGTTTGATATTATTTGAAAACGTGTCCTATAAAAAGATGTGTCCATAAAACACTTCACTGCTCAATAGTGTCCGGTAAAAAAGCTAATATGATTTTAAAAGCTTCCCAAAGAACTTGTTAAAGACGCCAAAAGTATTCTATAAACTTATTGCAATACTGTTCATACTGGATGCACAATATTTTGATTTTATAAACTTAATAGCCATTTTCGGTGTATCGTAAACCCGATTTTTTGTAGTGTGTTCTACCTGCTACGTTGTTTGTTTCAAGTCTTTGGCAGGTGTTGCAAGATCAAGTTTGAACAAAGAGTTGAAAGAAAGCCAAAAACTTGTGCATGATTTTGGTTAAGTAGGTTGAAACCAAATTGTGATACCTCCATTGAGCCATAGGACGAGAGGTTTGGTTGACGAGTTGTGAGGTGACTCAGCAAAGTAATAAAACAAGGCTCTTCCAGCATGTTGATCAACTGTTACATAGCCAGCATAATGATCAAAATCAACTTGCGGTTGGCCTGGCAGGCTGTCGATCTTGTCTGCTTGCTGTGACCCTTGTTGAGGTATTATCTGAGCCGGAGATAAGTTGGATACATCCTGTTCAGTCCATGCATCTGCGTATGGCGGACTCTCTGATCCTCTTGACTTTATCAGTTTGTTGAGGTTGTTGATCTGGTTGCTAGCAACGGGAAAACCAAGAAGGTAAGGTGAAAAAACTAGTAGCAATAAATATGAAATGTGGATCATTTTGGATGGTTGCATGTAACAACCAGTATTCATTCATTTGTGTGCATGTGTGTGTGTATATATATACATATACATATATTAAACTGTGTGTAATAATGCTCTTGAACGGCATACAGCTTTGATTCAGCCAGCTGGATGTTGTTGTTACGCCATTTCCAAGGCTCATCCGTTCTGTTCTTTGGATTCTCCGGTTAATTTTAAGTTCAAGTAAGAATCTTGATTAGAATATCATATACATACATACATACATATATATATAGGGGTGGGTTCAAATGTGAACCACTTTTTGGTTGTGAACGTGAGGACAGCCGAGTGCGCGACACGTGGCGGATGACTAGGCGCCACGTCAAGTCCACGGCGGATGACTAGGCGCGATTCATGGGAGGGCAATGAATTAAAGAGGGGGACCACACTCAAAGCCGCCACGTGTCGCGCTCTCGATTGTCCTCACGTTCACAACCAAAAAGTGGTTCACATTTGAACTTTCCTCTATATATATATATATATATATAGGGGTGGGTTCAAATGTGAACCACTTTTTGGTTGTGAACGTGAGGACGGCCGAGAGAGCGACACGTGGCGGATGACTAGGCGCCACGTTAGATCTACGGTGGATGACTAGGCGCGATTCATGGGAGGGCATTGAATTAAAGAGGGGGGCCACACTCAAAGCCGCCACGTGTCGCGCTCTCGGTTGTCCTCACGTTCACAACCAAAAAGTGGTTCACATTTGAACTTTCCTCTATATATATATATATATATATATAGGTGTTGGTTCCGGTGAGAAGTTGAGTTAACCTTAAGAAGGGTGAGAAGTGGTTATCAACCGTTGGATGAGAAATAGACGCACATTAGGATGAGATACACCGAGATGCACCAAATCAATTTTCTTTCTAAGCCGCAATTCTTGGGAGGGCTTGAGATTTAAAGAGACCAACGGTTCAAATCCACTTCTCACGCTTCTCACCGGAGCATAGCCCTATTATATGTATGTATATATAGGGGCCTTATTAAATGAGAACCTGGTAGTTCGTGGGAACTACGAGAACCAATATGGACCATTCATTTTATTAAATTTAATAATTTTTATTTATTTAATATAGCGATAACCGCAAGGTGGTTTTGTAAGGATTTTTTAATTCTATTTTTCCTTTTCTTTTAAGTCATTAGTTATTGAAATGAGTGATCTATATTGGTTCTCACAGTTCTCACAAACTACCAATTTCTCCCATGAATGCCCCCCTATAATAAATCATCGCATGCATGGGGGAGGTAAATCATCACATGCATCCCATTGGCAAAGGTGTAATGCCCATGGCTTGAACCCGGGACCTCACACATATGGATTACACCTACACCTTTACCGCTAGGACATATCAGAGGGGACAACCGTTGGATGCATATAATAGCGCTAGGTTACGGTGAGAAATTGAGTTAACGTGAGAAGTGGTTATCAATTGTTGGATGCATTTTAGGATGAGATACACTGGATCAATCCCGTATCAAGTGCGATTCATGGGTGGGCTTAAAATGAAAAGTGATCAAGGGTTAAGTTCCACTTCGTACGCTTCTTACATTAACTCAAGTACTCAACTTCTCGCATGATCCTTCAACGATATATATAGTTGGAGGTTCAAATAAGAATGATAAATGTCGTGGGAAGGTAACAAGGAAAGGTTCGTATGTGAATTATTGAAAAATTCGGAAAAGTTGTATTTGGAGATGCATATGTAAACTGGCACTACATATTATTTAAAAGGAAGGGTTTACATATTAATCTTCAAATTGATTTGTTAAATTGATTTCTGTGGATAGATATACAGAAGAGATGTGTGAAACCAAAGCTGGCAGAGCTAATTTTGCCAGAGTGTTGGTGAATGCCTCTGTTGATTATGAGTTGCCTACGGAAATTGATGCTATTATCTTGGGTAAACTAAGGAAATTTAGAACTGAATTTCTTTGGAAACCCAAGAGATGTAACTTTTGCAAGGTGTTTGGTCATGACTTAACCTCTTGTTCTTTCCGGCTACGTACGGTTGAGGAGTTAAATATAGATAAACCTGTGCCTTCTAATGTTGGTGAACCTTCTAAGGCTAAGGTTATTGATGATGGGTTTATATTTCCCAAACGGAAAAATAAACTTAAGCCGAAAATTGCCCCTCTGAAAGTTGGAGGTCAAAACCCGAAGGTTGTTTTTAATACTGGTGTTAAGATCAACCAAAGGTTTGTTCCTAAAACAGCTATTCCTTCTATTGATACGATTGATAAGGGTAAGGCTATTATTGGTGATGATAAACCCCCTCCTAAGGTGGTAAAAACTGAAAAGATGACAACAAGGATGGAGGATAACACTAATTCCAAAGTACAGAACTTGAATACTGAAAGGAGTCCTATTAAGGTTTCCAATCAGTTTACTGTTTTGGAAGAGCATCCTAAGTGGACCGCGGATAAAAAGGAAGTAGACTGCTATGTTGAAAAACGTGGGGTGGGACTTGAGCCGGTAATCATTAATTCTTGGTCACGTCAGAAACTGGAATACTTCATAGATAGGTGGGAAAGAGTTTTCGGGAAGGAGCTTGATGGCAAACTTCGTGGCTTTACACTCCCGGATAGGATTGATGTGGGGGATGATGATGATGACGATACGTCCGATGATGATGTTTTATCTGACCATGATTTTGTCACGGACACTAGACCAAAGAAAGTTTCATGGTCTGACAGGCAGGTGATTACGAAGATGGAGCAGGACACGCAGTGATGTTTCGTTAGAGAGAGATCTTAGTGTTGTCTTTCTTCAGTTTCTTGGGATTGGGTTTCTCTGTTGTTAGTATCTTTTGATGCTTTTGGCGTGCGGCTTTGTGTCCCTTGTTTGTGGGATACTTAGCTTGCTTTTTTGTATTCGTACTTTTATTTTTATAAAATTGCCAGGATTTTCCTTTCAAAAAAAAAAAAAAAAAAAAAAAACATACGAACCTTCCCTATTTATTTTCGTATGATATTCTACATACATACATATTTTATATAGATGTAGAGTTTAGCAACACAAATTGATCTTCCTCTGGGCATTATATCATGGAAGATATGTTCATTTGTGCAAGGTTTCGAACATTAAGTAATTTACAGGAGTGAAACAGACATATGGTTACGGTGTAACTTGGATGGAAGAAGTGTCTGGGGACATGAAGGTAAAGGTTCCATGGGTCACAGGTTAGTAAATTATTAATCCCTTTGTGGCTGTTATCAATGCCTAGCTTCATTAACATTCTTTTTTGTTCATGTGAAATAATATTATTTGATCGTTTAAAATGAAGCTATTTGTTGCAGTCCAACATTGGCTAAAAACGCACCATCAATTCAGACCTGTTTATTTTTAGGAACCTCCCATTACCATACAACAAAAGGAACCATGAAAATGAAAACCAAAAACAAACAAACTA
>CM058040.1:90166420-90193424 GCA_030169165.1 Centaurea solstitialis | reverse complement strand
AGGTAGTTTTAACAAAGTTTGTAGGTGAAACATTGAATTTGGTTGTTCCACTTAGATAAAAAATGATTAAGAAATTTTAAGTATGGTATTTTTGTTATAGTATGCAATTTGTCACCTTGGTATGAGAACATTTATAATGGTGGAACTTTCAAAAACCTCACTTACCATGTTTTTTGACTGCTACAATATTGTCATCTCAACAAATTAAGAATCCCCTTAATATTTTACAATGGATATTCTTACAAGAATCTCACTTCCCTTTTTTTATTTATGTAAATTATTACATAACAGAAAAGAAAACTATTACAAGAACATGAGTTCTTTTTCAAGCACCTTGGTTCCAATAAGAATCTGTAACTAGGTAAAAACCTCTGTTCCACCGTGAAGGTTTTTGTAAAAATTCAAATAAGAATCCAAAAAGGAACCTTCATTGTGGATGTTTTTAGTTATTTGCAAGGAGAAAAAAGGTCCAAAAGTTGAAAATTTCAAATTTTAGAAGGAACCGATTGATTATGGGATGTGAGAATTAAGTGGATAAGATAAATTATAGTGTGAATGGATGGATAAAATATAAAATGTGGTAATTAAGTTGAGATAATTAAGGAATACGATATAAAAAATGCCATGGTTTTGTAAAACTAGTACTAATTAATTAATAGCAAATGAATTGTGGCATAGTGGCATCCATATCAAACACATATAGAAGAAGATAATATGCAAAGTATAAAAGAAATAGAAAATACAAGTACGTCTGTGTTTGGTTGGGGTCTTAGGGGTACTGAAGGGTAAGGAATGGAAAAGATAATGATAATGAAAATTGTTGTTTGGTTTAATATTATAAACAAAATTATTTTTGTAGATTCATTAATTTTTGTTCCAGACCCAAATGAGAATCACAAGAATGCTTTATAGAGTTAGCGAAGTTCAAGTCACACTTTCAAACTTTTCACTAGAGCCCATGGACCAAATTGAAGTTTACTTCATATATTACAGAGTAAACTACAATTTTGGTCTTTATGGTTTAATGGACATTTGAAAATGGTATTTGATTATCAACCTTATTTAAATATCTCTATTAGGTGAAAGACTTTTATGTCATTTTATTCTTTTTTTTTTGTCTTTACTCAAAGGACCAAAATTGTAATTTACATGATTTCTTAAATCAAAAGACCAAAACAGATAATATAAAAAGGGATCAAAAGACATAAATGTATCTTAATTAACGGAGATAACTTGATAAAGTTAGTGATTAGGGATCATTTTCAAAGCAAAATGTAAATAGAATGGATGATAATTGTAGTTATTGAAATCTTAGGACCATTTTTAGAGATCCAAGTAAACTAGAGGGACCAAAATTGTAGTTTATTACATTACTTTATATTATTGGAGTGAGACAAAGAGGTCATCAAAGTTTGCAAAAAGTTTCAATGAAACCATTTAATTAAAAACATGTCAACAACGGTCCCTCAACTTGCAAAACAAGTCATTTACATCAAATCTAACTAAAATATTCTAAGTTGACTTTAATATCCTTGATTATAAATTGTAATATTGAACATTAATGCTCTGTTTTTAATCCACGATTCTGATTTTGATTATCTGAAAATTTTAAGGTCAAATAATCAAATTTTGAGAGAAAACGTGAAGCATGCATATACTTGTATCTAATTTTAATTAAGTTTTATTATAGTAGATTATCTATATTGTTTTTTATTATTAAATATAATAATAAACACTTTGAAAATAACAAGTTGTATTACTTACCAAACATTATTAATGACTTCGTATTAGGGCTCACAATTTATGACACGACTCACCAATCCGACACGAAAATAAAAGGGTTTGGATTGAGGTTTTTGACACGCGAACCCGCCAACCCACCAAATTTCAAGGGTTGACCCGTCGGGTTAGTGGGTTGACCCGCGAACTCATTTATATTTAAATTAATTATTATATATATATATATATTTATTATATAATAAAAATTAGAAAAGCTAAAATAATCAAATCCACTAATCCTAATAACCCTAGTTCCAACTTTCAGCCGCTTCACGCCTTCACCATATTCCAGACTACTCTCACTTGGTTGCTTTTGAACTTGGTTGTATTTGGATGCTTTTGAACTTGGTTATATTTGGTTGCTTTTGCACTTAATTGTATTGGGACTTTGTTTTTATTTGAATTGTATGAAGTATGAACTTTGACCTGTTAACCAATTTATGACCCACCAACCCGTTTATGACCCGTCAACCCGTTTATGACCCGCCAACCCGCCACTGACCCGCCAACCCGCCAACCCGTGACACGACCCTTCACGGGTAAGGGTTGAAGAACTCGACACGATTAGCTAAATGGGTGAGGTCAGGGTTGAGGTTTCTGACCCTCCAACCCGTGATCCGCCAACCCACCAACCCACGAATTGTTACCCCTGCTTCATATTAGACCAAAATGCCCTTTTGGTCTAATAGTTCAGTAATCAATTTTATATACTTAACAATGACTTCCATTATTATTTTAAACAAATTATCAATTATTTTAATAAAGAGTCATGTATACTAACGACTTACGTTATTGGTTTAAGTACACCTTTTCCACCTTCGATTTTTCCTTTAAATATTATTCACTTGTTTTAGTCTACTTTACGCCCCTATTTAATTTATCAACAATGTAGGCCATTGTGAAACTTGAAAAACAACTTCTGCAAAATTAATTAATTGCAATAAAAGTTTGCATAGAAACGACATATATATATATATAGATGTATTAAGTAATAACATGATGCAAAATATATATGTTCAAATATTAAAATAGTATCTAGGATAGAAAACACAAAAATATACATAAAATACAAAGTTTTTGTATTCAAAAATAATTTACGGAGGGCACTTCCACTGCTCACAAAGTTTTTGAATTGATATTTTAAATTTTCTTTCAATTAAAAAAAAAAAAACACCATTTTAAACATTTCTAACAAACTACTGACGAATATAAGTGTATGTCAAAAATGTTTATAACGATGGTTTTTCAATTTAGATTTTATAGTAAAGTTTTCAAAAAATTAAATTAGTTAGCTATGGACTTTATTAATAAAGTAATAATCGTCACAAATTCGTTAAAAAGAACTAGTTAATTAGTTTTAAAAAACTACGAAAAACTAATTTTATGGTAAATTTGTGTGCCTTGTCTTTTGAAAAATAAACAAATGATGTATTCTGCCACAACATTTTCTGAGTATATTTTTATTATTTAAGAAAAAATTGCAGTAGCCAATGATTTTCTTAATAACTCCTATAAATATTCTCTGTTTTTTATATTTTTTTTTCATGATAGTAAAATTAAATCGTGTAATTTAAACCAGTTCTTCTACTAAGTATTTTATTAAACCGATTGTAGATATTTAATATGACTATAAAGAATTTTAGTCTAACAAGACAAGTAGACAACACTCAAGGTCCCACATACAACTTTTTTTATTACAACTGGATGAAATTTTAAAAGGAAAAATGCAAAAAACCTTGTTGTACAAGTTTATACATACATAATAAATTAAAGGGTTAATTACATGGATATGTATCGAACTTGTCACGTTTTATCATTGTACGTACTCAACTTATAAACTTACCATTGTATGTATCAAACTTTCTAAAATTGCCATTGTATGTATCCAACTTTATCAAAACCTTAAGTTCGATACACTTTCGTGACAAGTAGAATACATTCAATGATAGGTTTTGATAAAGTTGGATACATACAATGGTAGGTCTAGCAAGTTCGATACATACAATGATAAGTTTATAAGTTGAATACATACAATGATAAAACGTGACAAGTTCGATACATACCCATGTAATTAACCCTAAATTAAAAACTAAAGATAGTCTAGCTTAGAGAGTGGAGGTAATACACTCTTGTGCTTTCAGAGGATATCCTTACTTGGTCAAGCTTTGAACCCTGCGGGGGACAACTTGCTACGATACATAGCTCTTGGGTCGGTGTATAGGACCGGTTCAGGGACGAGTTCATGGGTCGGCTCATGAGCGCGGGGGATTAATCGATGCTCGTTTGGATCTGAATACCCCTAAAACGTGTGTGTAATTTATCTGTAGTTCAAAAAAATATAATAAACTAAAAACATATGAATGTAAAAACCACTTCAATATTTTATATCTTTTATTCACGTTAAATTTAAAAAAAGTGTATACATATAAATCAAATCATTTTTAATATAGGTGATAATCATGACCATACATCAACAATACCTAATTTACTATCTTGCATCTTGTAAATGTGAGAATAATTAAGAGCACTAGCATGTTATCTTTAGTCTGAATAATCATTTATTATTCAGTTTGAATAATAATAAATATGTCATATGACGTGTTAATAATAATGAATAATAAGTGATAATATGCTTTATAAAAAACGCTACAAGAGATAGAGATTTGCACTTGCATATACGAATTCGTTAAAATTTCAAAAGGTTATATAATAGTCAAAACATCGCCAACCAATGGTTGGTGCACGCTCTTACTTTATTAATATATTTAAGTTATTTTATTATTTTATTTTGCTAGAGATTTGTTTTTCATACTATTATAATAATTATGCTTTTGTTTTATTATTATTATTAAACTTAATTAAAGCTTAAGTTTTTATTTTGTGTTGGGTTTTTTTGAAAACGACAAAGCTGCAGGTAGAATTAATAAGCTTTTGTTCTTAATTAATTTGTTTATTTGTTGACCAAGACCTACGATTTTAATTTGTGTTAATGAATCAATTCTAGTTTTCAATTCATAAAATAGAATGTTATTTATTTGATGGCTATCCAAGAATATTTTTTATTTATATAACTTTTAGGTATCTAGTTTGAAGTATTTACTTAAACTTGACATGTATTTTTGGTATTTTCAATTGTATGCCATCAATATCGACTACCTGCATTTGATTTTATACTTCAATTAAACATCATATGATCAGTTAAATATAATATTCACTAACACAAAATTAATTTTATTAAATTTGTTTTAAAAATTGTATTATAGAATTTACTTTTATATAACCAAATGATACGTATTTTTATGTAAAAATGTTATAAGTTGATGATGTTTTTTGGCATTAATTCTATGATTCTAACAACTTTTTATTATTAGCAACCCTATCCCGTGTCCCTTACATGAAGGCAAATAAGTTCTTTTTCCTTTCTTCTTTTCCATACACACAATCTTCTTTACCATCATTGACCACCACCAACCATTCAAAAATATTTAAAAGAAATACAATATTTAACTAAATTTTTTTATCGTTTTCTGTATAATTAAATACCTACAATATGAATTAATTATAGTATTACAACGTTTTGAATTAAAATCGATGTGCCAATCAACTTGTAATTTATGTGGCTCATGTAATTGCTAAAAGGGACAAATGTTTGTATACAAGTCATGTATGGTGGCTATATTCATAGTTTGAAATTATGATAAAATACGGATATTGTTGACTTTGGGTCTATCCTCAACCGTTTTGGTAGTCGTTCTTTCGTGTTTTGGTATTTTCATTTTCTGTACAGTATCATCAAACGAGTGTAATTAAGTTTTAAAATTGGTTTTATTTTAGGTTAACCAATTTGCAAAATCTTAATTTTGAGAAACATGAAAAACTTCCCATTTTAGAAAATTAAAGTGCAACCAAATTTGTTTTTATTCCTCTTATAAAAATATGAAATCGGTTTGTAAGAATATATTGAACCCAATTAGATAATTGCTTCCCATAACGTCCCTTGAACAAAGGATCAAGGATCTAACATATATAAAGGAGAAATGATCCAAAGCTATCTGATGTACGTGAGACTCCAACACGCTCCCTCCAAAGGAAGCTAGACGTACCATAGATTGTCCGACAGCGTCAAGAGTGGCTTAATTAGACAAGTATTGATTGTCTTAGAGTGTCGAGTATCTAAAGTGGTAGACCTTGGTTCTAATACCATAAGATAATATGTGGAACTTCTAGATTATTTTCAAAGGGGAGCTCACAACAAGAAAATGATGTTTCAACATACACTACTAGAAAACTGAGCACCTTCTAGGGTATTTCGACATATTTTAGATGGAATATGAAAAGTAAATTTTATAAAGAGTGAATTGCAATTTTGGTCCCTGTGGTTTAACGATACCAGCATGTTTGGTCCCTAAAAAAAATTTATTGCAGGAAAACCACTGTGGTATGTCTTTTTGTTTGGTTTTGGTCCCTCAACACTAACACCGTTAGTTGTCTTTGTTAAGTCTCTCACATGTGTCTTGCAAATGAGGACATATTAATCTTTTTACCAAAAACAAAATACAGGGACCAAATTGCAATTTACACCCATTTTGTATTTTAATTCCAGATTAAATTTCTTAATTTAATTCAAAAATATCAAGATAAACATAAATAAACCTTTGAATCTTCATCTTCTTCTTTACCAATTCAACATAAATCAAGAGCCTTAAAGTCTGATCTAAATCTAAATTATTAAAACCAGAAATCAAACCCTAATCAACTATCCATATCAAATCCAAAAACTTGTTAAAAATCAGGAAAATGATCAACAATTTCAACCAAAAAATCAAGAACATATAATCTTTTATTTTCCCTATAAGAACATCGATTACAGAGAACAAAAACAAAAAATCCATCCAATAATATTACAATACAAAATTCATATAAATCTAGATAATAAACAACAAAAAATTGGAACCCTAATCTGGGTTCAAAATTGATATAAATCTAAATAATTAAAACCCTAATTTGGGTTTTGTTGGTTAGATAAGAAAGACATGGAGGAATCAAAGCCCACCATGAGACTGAGAGGAAAACCCCACATCGATTTCATACTTGATTTGTTGGATATGGATTTCACACTCGCATATCTTGTTCCTACTGCAACCAAAGTCGAAGAATGATTTGAGAAACCTCCGCTGGAATCTCGTTTCCTAACCTCTAAATCAAAATCAAACTATCGAACCAACGTTTGAAGATGAAATTGAACCCAGATCTAAAAGGAGAAGTCGCTGAGATGGTGCTTGCCCTTGGTGATGGTTGCACCAGTGGGGATGGAACTCGTTGAAGGTTGAAGGGTACTCGACGGAAAAGACGATGTCCTCGTCGGAGTTTGAGGTGGTGCAAAGGGTGTCATGTGTGGATATGGAGGGTTGCCGGAGGGTGGTAGTGAGGGGCACTCACGAAATCGATCCAGATCTCAAACCTTGGATCGATTCCGTGGACATCAGATCTCGTACATCAGATTTCATGAACACCCAGATCTCAAATATCAGATGTTGGTTGTGGGTGGTAGCGAGGAGGAGATAGATGAAGTCACCGGAGAAGATGAAGTTGCTGGAGAAAATGAATTCACCGGAGAAGATGAAGTCGTCAAAGAATGGAATGAATCTGGGTTTGGGATATCAGATATAAATAAATAAAACTTAAATTATTGTATTTTATTTTAAATAATAAAAGAGTAAATTCCAATTTGGGTCCGTGCAGTTTGCTTTTTATAAAAAAGACCAATATGTTCTCATATGCAAGGCACATGGTAGGGACTTAACAGAAACAACTAACGGTGTTAGTGTTGAGGGACCAAAACCAAGCAAAAAGACATACCATAGTGGTTTTTCTGCAATAAAAATTTTGTAGGGACCAAACGTGCTGGTATCGTTAAACCACAGGGACCAAAATTGCAATTCACTCTTTTATAAACTATTCAATGGATTTTTGACAGATTTTAGACGGAATATGTGTCGTCGAACTTCCACTACACACTATTTAACTTTTTAGACGAAATATTTTTTTTTCTAAGTAAATTATGGGTTTGGTCCTTGTGGTATTCATTTTTTTACTACTAAGGTCCCTAAACTCAATAAATTATGGATTGGGTCCGTGTGGTATTCAATTTTGCACTATTAGGGTCCCTCCCATAAATGGTTGTCTACTTTATTTGTTAAAGTAAAGGGTATTTTAGTCTTTTTAGTCTTTTCTTTACTTTAACAATTTTTTATCAATATTTTATTTTACATTTATGAATCTTCATCTTCCACACATTGAAGCTCAAGAACAATGGAACACATCACAACACCTTCAAGACTTCAACACATAAATCTTCATCTTCACAACATGAACAATAATGAACATCATTCAATCTACATCTTTTTCCAAAAAAATGTGGTCTTCAAACCTCAATTTAATACATGAATCAATTTCAAAATCATAATAAATCAAACAATGAATAAAGTAAAAACATTGGGCTAAACAATGAATAAAGTAGGGTAGTCAAAGAAGGGTGTTGAACGATAGTGGTGGTGAAGTTCAAAGAGATGATGAATATTTGTAGCCACAATTTTTTCTTCACTGTAAGATAACCACAATTTCTACTCTACTTTGCTTCTTCTCCATTTTTCTTTTTCTCCACTTTTAGATAGCCATGATTTTTGGGTTTTGTATTGCATTTGTGCCACTTTTAGATAGCCACAATTTCTGGGTTTAGGATCGACATGGTTTGTTTAGGATCTCATTTTGGGTTTGTGAAATCTCATACTTTTGGTTTAATTTAGGTTTTTTATTCATGGTTTGATTTATTATGTTTTTACTTTATTCATTGTTTGTTTTATTATGATTTTCAAATTGATTCATGTATTAAATTGGGGTTTGCAGACCACATTTTTTTGGAAAAAGATGTAGATTGAATGATGTTCATTATTGTTCATGTTGTGAAGATGAAGATTTATGTGTTGAAGTCTTGAAGGTGTTGTGATGTGTTTCATTGTTCTTGAGCTTCAATGTGGGAAAGATAAAGATTCATAAATGTAAAATAAAATATTGATAGAAAATTGTTGAAGTAAAGAAAAGACTAAAAAGACTAAAATACTCTTTACTTTCACAAATAAAGTAGACAACCATTCATGGGAGGGACCCTAATAGTGTAAAATTGAATACCACAAGGAACCAATCCATAATTTATTGAGTAGGGACCTTAGTAGTAAAAAAATGAATACCACAGGGACCAAATCCATAATTTACTCTTTTTTTTCTATTGCAAATCCGTTGAAGGATTTCGTTAAAAATCCCTCAGAACCAGCCTTTTAACAACACATAAACTCACACACACGTTCCCACGATACCTGGGATTCATTCGGACACCCGACTAATTCGCGTCGGTCTCAAACCAGCCTGAAAACTGGCTCGAAACTTGGGTAACACAATTTGTTAATGCAGATTTCGAACTCTGGTAGACAGGGTACCGTTCACCCCCTCCCACCCAAAGCTTTGTTCCCTTTAAAAGTATTTAAATTACTAAAATTTTGTTATTTTCTTTTCCTTTAAAAGATTCCGTCAAGAATCCATAAAAAGGCATCATCTAATTTGCTAAACTTTTTTTTTTTTCATTGAAAATCCATCGAAAGATTCCATCGAAAATCCTTCAAAAAGTATTTAAATAACTAAAAGTTAAACTTTTTTCCTTTTCCATCAAAGATCCATCAAAGGTTTTGTGGAAAATCCCTCGAAATTTAAGTATTTGAAATTTTGAATTATTATAAGTAAACTTTTTTTTTTCTTTTCCGTTTCAATTCCTTGAGTGATGAATTAAAGCCGTAGATAAAATCATAAAAACATAATATCATGAAGAGAGGAGATCGGGACG
The DNA here is from genome assembly GCA_030169165.1 of Centaurea solstitialis. Taxonomy (NCBI): domain Eukaryota; kingdom Viridiplantae; phylum Streptophyta; class Magnoliopsida; order Asterales; family Asteraceae; genus Centaurea; species Centaurea solstitialis. Next base: position 90,183,751 of record CM058040.1, on the reverse strand, counting down.
GGATCGGTACCGAACCGGTTGTAACTAAATATTTATGGGACTAAAAAATAAGACCGAATCGAACTGTATCTACTGGTTCGGTTTTGGTTTCGCAACGGGAAATTCGGTAGTAGGACCACTTAGGATTAAAAATATGAAAATGTATCAAATATGTATAAAAATTCAAATTATTTCAAAACCAATCCGAAAGAATCAAAAGTTTAATAATCAAATGTATGTTGAGGTACTGACTTTTTGATAGTCATTTAGGGGTACTGATTTTTCGAATACTTATGGAGAATGTTTAGGTAGTTTAGAAAATGATATGTCTTGATTGGAAAAAAAAATATAAATTAAGTTTATTTAGGAGATGATATGCTTACCCAAGAAATTAAAAATATATATATAGTCTCTAAATATTCCGGTACGTTTTTGGGATTTTTCGAGAAATTCCCACTACCGAATACTGATTTTGTCAAATACTTGGAACCGAAAACCGGAACGAATACATGGTACCGGTTATGTCCCGGTTTGGTTCGGGAAGATGGTACTCGTGGCTCATCCCTAATATCATGTAAAATCCTTCGAAAAATCATATGAAGATCAAAATTCGTTGAAAATTTCTTGAAGACCAAAATCCATCGAAAATTCCTCGAAGAAAGCCTTTGAAATTCCATCAAAATTAACTTTAAAAAGTTGTCGCAAACCTCGTAGTATTGCAAGGGTTTTTTGATGGATCATGTTTGATGATAATTCTGTCAAAAATCCATCTAAAATCATCATCTTCGACCAAATTTTGACAGATGATAAACTTCATCGAAATTTTGCATTTTCAACTAAATTTTCCATCTAAAATGCCCTTCATTTTTTAATGATATATAGAGAAAAATTGAAGATACAAACCTAGTAAATGTGGACTCTATCAGGATGGTTGCTTTTGGTACCCTAATCAATATATATCTTAAAAGTAAAAACCACAAGATCCTATGTGGCATCACCTAAGGCCAAGAAGCCTATTTATCTTTTTTCTCAATTTTTTGATTTTTTTAAATGATGGATATGTAAAAGACCTTTTTGCCCCTATATGAAAAATGTGTAATTCATGTTAAATTGGGTTCTTTTTGTAATTTTGCATACCCAAGTTTTAACCCCCAAACTCTTGATTTGTCTTTTCATCTACTTTCTTTTATTCTTAATAAATTTGGTTTTGAGAAGTTACAATAATAAATAAATTGAAATCCTATAAATTCCCTTGATGATGAAGAGAATAAGTGGAAGAAAACATAAAAACTTTTAAATAGGTATGTAAGTATACTCTTCAAAAAATGTGATTTGTTATTTCCTATTTTTTTTCTTCATATTGTTACATTTGTTGTTATTAAAAGACAATTGTGATTACTTTTGAGTTATATAGACTCTTTGATGGGGATGAAGAAGATGATGGTTGATGAAAACCCTCTAAACATGTATGTAAGTGTATCCTCCAATAAAATATGATTTGTTATTACCTATTTATTCTTTTTCATATTGTTGAATTTGCTGTTTTTAAAAGAATATTGTGATTATTTTGTGTGACAACCCTCCACTTCCCACCTCAGGCCAGTAAAACTTTAACTGAATTACCGGAGCAGAACAGTGTTTTGGTACTGTGATTTTGTCAATAACAATACTATATGACAACATTTATAGCTTAAAGGCTAAATAAGTGCCTTTGTTAATTGTTGAGTCGCCACTATAGTCGGTACGCAAAACCGACTAACTGTTAACAGCAGGTCCCGATTCCGACCACTAGACTGTCGAATTAATTTTTAAATGACCCAAAATAATAAAAATATCAATTTCTGATAAGTTCCTTAATAAAAATCCGAAAACTGCTTTCGTTACGCAAAAATCGCAAAAACGCGCGTTTTCGGTAACGGTTTCCAATTTTAGCAGCTTTGTTCACCCAACAACATTATAAATCTATAAAACCCAACCTATTAATTCAAATATCAGCCATACTATGGATTATTGAAGTATTCTAGAAGCTTTATTTAAAAAAAAGAGAGACAAACAAATATTTACCAACCAATACATATTAAACCTACTTACACACACTTACCTCATTTTTTCACTCAACTCTCACACCCTCCCTCCTTCTCTTGGACGACACCCACACCACACACACACACACTTCATTATTTTCATGTTATAAATAAGACCAACACCCCTCATTTCCTTTCATTTTCTCAATCACACTTCTCTCTCTAACTTCTCTCTCTAAACATCTTCTTCAACAATTCTCCTTCTTCTCTCTACATTTCTTCTTGAAGATCTTCAAATCTTCAAGTCTTCAAGGTGAGAATCCATCAAAAACCATCATCTCTTCTTCATCAAATCATCATCACTCAATGGTGTGAGATGAAAGTACTTGCATTCTATGCATAGGAAATCATCTAGGATCACCCAAAAGTTGAGATGAATGGATGATCTTCATAATTCTTGTTCATAATTTACATTATTGTTCATATAAATTGTTGTAATTTACAAGTATATGTTCTTGTTTCCTCTTATTATTTCATATAAATGCAATAAGAGTGGTAAATCCCTCATTGCATGTTGTTAGTTTATGCATATATTCATTGTGAATAAAGCAATAAGTGAGGTTATAAACCCACATTGCTTCATTAATCATATTCTTATTTTTGTTTTCTCATGATCATCTACCATCTTGCATGTGGTTTAGATGAATTCATATAGCCAAATACCCTTTCTTTGCTTAGATCCTCTAAAGATTCAAGCAATAAGTGAGTTGATGGCTTATGAACACCTTCTTGTTGTTTTATTTGGTAAATATGTGAATGCATGTGTGAAATGTGTTTTATGAAGTGATATTCCTTCAAACACATCTGGTCTTGAACTTTGGTAAAGAGAAATCATCATAAAATTTACTAAACAAAAGAAACATTTTGTTATTCAACAACTAGTCTAAAATTCGTCCAACAGATTCTGGACAGATTCGGACCCAACTTCGAGAGGACATAACTCCTTCATAAGATGTCCAAATGACATGATTCTTTTTTTAAATTCAAGTTCATTGAGTTATCTTTCAAACCCCACTGGCCGTTTGCAAAAATTCCAAGTTTCGGACCCTCAAACAGTCCGTACAAAAAGATTGCGCAACAGCTCTAGTTGCTGTCACTATTTTAATAAACCTTCTGTTTGGGGACCGTAACCTTTTCCAAAAATTATGAAATTTGGTCAGTAATTAGTAAACTCATATGGCTAAAACATATTAAAATTTCGTAATTTTTAGAGTTATGCATCATACCCAAATGCATGTCCCAAAACAGCCTCCGAATCTGTCAAGAATGGGAAAAACTGAAAAATGTTATTTTATGTAAAATCTTCTTTCTTCTAAAACACTTTCATAAAAAGTAATCCATGGACATTAAAAGGTTGTTGGAAGGATAAATGGGGTAAATCAACATAAAACACACATGCATGACCATATACCAACTTTCACACTTCGGTTATAATCACCAAAGTACGTATTTTTCGACAATCGTTATAAAACTAAAGTTTCGATCGCGCGTATGTTTTTGCTAATAACTTAAGGAACTTAAATGGGTCAAGGAACTTATTAAAACATTTTATATCACTAGGTCGGAATTCGGTGGAACCTCGCTAACTCGGGACTCTTGAGCTAACAACTCGGTGAGTTATTCACGGCCCCTTTTTACGTTTTTACATTTTTGGGGTGGAAAGCATGATAAAACTACCGGTTGATTAAACTTTTAAAACGATTTGTGGAACGATTTTGTGGAACGATTTGTGGAACGATTTTGTGGAACGATTTTGTGGAACGATATGTTTTTGGGACGATTTTGTGGCTATGGTATGCATACTTATCTAGATTAATTGGGTGTTTTTCTTATCGCAAGTCCTCGTACACACTACTAAGTCTAATTCACTGCGGTGGACCGAGTAATCAATGGTAGCGCTATCGGGTTGGCAACCCCACCTTTCGTACCCCGCTTGCAACGGGGTTGGTAACGATAACGATTGGTGTTTAATTACTTTTTGTGGAACGATTGTTGTGTCATGTTGCGATAAGCATGGCATTGCGGGGCAAAAACTATGCTTCTAGGAGATTAGTAGTGGCTCGTTAATCTATTGTAAGTAAGTATTGCATGATAAGTACCATATGCCGGGATCTTGCGGGGTACGCACATGATCCAACTATTAAGCTTTTTGCTTGAACTTATTATCTCCGGTATTATTTTTGGAACGCGAACAATATATGTGTGTTGTTAAACCCGTGAACTCACCAACTATGACGATAGTTGACTTTTTAACTTTCATGCTTTTCAGGCGAGCCAAAGTAAGAAGAATAAAATGCACGTGTGTTACGCCTTCATGCATATCAAGACTAAATTTCCTTTCCGTTGTAATTTAGTATCATTGTAATAATTCTAAGACTTTAATACGATGTAATATTTTAGAACTTAACTATTTTGATATGCTATGGCGTTTGTTGTCTATACTTTGTGTTGTGCTACTTTGCGCTGTTTCACTCCGTGTTTCCGCTTTAGCGGGGTGTGACATTTTGAGTTATATAAATCTTTTATAGGGATGAAGAAGATGAGAGTTGATGAAAACTTTTAAACAGGTATGTAAGTATACTCTCCAAAAAATGTGATTTGTTATTACCTATTTATTCTTTTTCATATTGTTGGATTTGTTGTATTTAAAAGACAACGGTGATTACTTTTGAGTTATATTAGATCATTTGAAGGGAATGAAGAAGATGAGATTTGATGAAAACTTTTAAATAGGTATGTAACTATATATACTCTCCAAAAATGTGATTTGCTATTACCTATTTATTCATTCATATTGTTGGATTTGTTGTTACTAAAAGAACATTGTGATTACTTTTGAGTTATACAGATCCTTCGATGGGGATGAAAAAGATTAAAGTTGAATTTGTTTTATTTCATAATAATATTTGTTTCTTACAGGTGGCAATCATAAACAAAGTGAAATCCTACAAAAAAAATTGATGTGGATGAATAAGATGAAAGTTGAAGAAGACATGGAAGATTTTAAAAAGATGTGTAAAATTATATTTTAAAAAAAATGTGATTTGTTATTATCTATTTTTTTCTTTTTTCATATTGTTGGATTTGTTTTTATCATAAGACATTTATTACGTTTGAATCGTATATATTCGAATAAAAGTTTGATGTTTTGAGATTATAAAATTTGATAATTGATAATAATCATTTATATGTGACTGATAATTCGGTTAAATTTTGAGTGTCTTAGAAAATATATTGACATTAACATTGTAATTGTTGGAATAATTTATGAAGTATATATTTGTTAGGGATGATCAATCCAAAATTCAGAAATTGTATAGAAAGAATGAGATGACACCAAGAATTGAATATAAATCTTTATTTATCAAGAGCAATAAATTCATATATACATGAAAAAGATTTCATTCAATTGTGAAACCTTTTATTTATTATTTGTATCTAAACTAAATCAATATATCAATAATTAACTATAAATCAATTCATTAATTCATATATACATTAAAAGAAACCAAGAAGATTACATAGCACATATTGATCAAATGATGAATTGTGATGATTTTTTCATTGTCCCACCTTACACATTGACGAGAAGAAAGAAAAACTAAAATTGAAATGAGTATATATAGAATAAGGAGTACCTAGAATGTTCATGCGAATTTTGATTCATTTATAAGTTGAATAGTTAGTTTTTGTTTATATGAAAAAAGATTTCATGCAAGTGAAACTTTTTATTTTATTTTTTGTTTTGTATAAATTAAAGTTATATGAAAGAATGTCGAATATATAACAATATTTATTTGAAAAATGCAACAAACGAAGTGTCAATCTATAAAATTTTAAAGAGTTACTCACACTACCGCGCAACGCTAAAAGGAAAAACCACAAGGTATGATGTGGCATCCTCTAAAGGCTAGAAGCTCAATTATCTTTTTTCTCAATTTTTTGAATTTTTTAATATTGAATATGTTAAAGACGATTCTACCCTTATACTTCAAACATAAAGTTCATTGAGATAAGGTCATTTTGGTCATTTTTATAAATAGAATTGTAACCTACAAACCTTTAATATGATAATGTGATTCATTTATTTGGCCATTATGTAAAACATAATTGTCTAACTTTTAATTCACCCTAGAAACCCTTCATTTATTTACCCTCCTAACATTTTCATCTCCATTCTTCAAGATATACCTCTAAATCATTTCATCTTCATTCTTGAAGGCTTCACCTCCAAACATTCCATGTATTCATGTCTCAAGATTTGTCTACCACAAAATATCTTCTTATTCTTCTTAATAGTTTCACCTTCAAACCTTCCATGTATTCATGCCTCAAGATTTGTCCACCACAAAATATCTTCTTATTCTTCTTAATCACTTGACAAACCATCAATCTACAACAACAAAAAATTTACGTAAACTCCTCTCTCACTCTCTATCACATCATTTGTTATTTTATTTCACAAATTTCAGGTTTATTTTGAAAATACTAATCCGGGTATTAATACATATCTTTGTTAAAGTTCTAGATTTGTTTTTTACTTTTGTCTTTTATATACATATTTTTTTTAACTAAATCAATGTGGTTTGTTCTTGGCAGTTGTTTTAGAGTTTTATAACAACAATGGTACAATAATCAAATCCTAAAAATACGTATTACAATCAATGATAATGCCTCGACAAACTAATATGATCTTTTTTCGATGATTATTTTTTCAGATTTATTCGAGAAGACTAATCCGTGTATATATTTTTTTTGATTTTTGTGAGATTTTAGAGTTTTTCTTTGTCTTCTATGTTCTCCCATGTTTTAGATTTTACTAACCATTTGAACTCTTATTAAAGTCAATATTTATTATTTACATGCAACATAATACTAATCTAAGTATTATTCCTTATGACCTCTGTTGGGATTTTATATTATCTTCTTATTTTACTTTTGTCTCCTGTGTTTTTCTTAATGTTCTTTTAACGAGGTTACGAGATTCGTTCTTGACAGCGGTTTAGAGTTTTAATGATAGTAACGGTACAATAACTGAATTTTGAAAGTGTGTATTATGATATATGATATAGCTTCAACAAAGTTCAATATGATATTTTTTTATTGTTAATTTTATTTTTTTCAGGTTTATTTCGAGAAGATTGATCCGGGTATACGTATTTCTTTTATCTTTTTTGGGATTTTTATGTTTTTTTTACTAATTTTCATCTTCTAATATTTTTCCTAGCTTTTAAATTTTAATATTAATTTTTTAACTCTTATTAAAATCAATAATATTTTTTACTTGACACGTATATATAATAACATGTGTCTTTATTTTTTATTTACATAAGGTTTTAATAGAATAGAAAATTTGACTTTAATTGATAACAAATAAAAAGTTAAGAGGACAATTAATCACGTCAATTTAATGCTTTTTAATTTGCAAATAAAAGAACTTTATTGCAATCAATATACATAAATGAAATACATATATAATAAAATAGAGGAAAAATCAAATACACACCAAGTAATTCGTAAACACTTACACACCAATCTAAACCATTGATTTACCATTGAATTTTTGATCTGACAATGCATAAATATTGGGGGTGTTTTGATAATATAGCTATGACAGCTAACAATTTGAAATTTGAATTATTAATAGCCTTTAGTTAATAAAATTCATAATTTTAGGAATTAAATCTCATTTATAAATTGGTGTGTAAGTGTTTACGAATTACTTGGTGTGTATTTTATTGTTCCTCTAATAAAATATACTAACTTAACATTATGGCACTCCAATTTAATATATAAGTGAATCACAGTTAGGATGAAGTAGTATTTACTCATTACTTATTTCTTTTGATCTTTGTTGGGATTTTAAAGGTATTTCCTTTTTTTTATTGTATTTTTCTATGTTGAAAACTCTACTAATAATTTTAACTCTTATTAAAATAAATACTTTTATTTATATGACTTGAAAATAATAATATCTACATGTTACTTACGTACATAATAAACTAATACAATCGATAAAAATAAAAATAAAATGAAAATAACTATTCACGTCAATTTAATACTTTTTAATTTACCCGTAAAAAAATCCTATCAACTTATCATTTATTCTTATTTACATAAACTCATATCTAGAAATAAGTGAGTTAAAGTATTTTTATAACACTCCTTATACATTTTAATATGATTAAATAACAATTATCAATATCATTAATCGTTATTTACATAATACTTTTATTTAGTTAATTGTTATAAAATTAATTATTCAATTTATTGCAATTTATGTTTTTTTTTGAAAGGCATATTGCAATTTATGTTACTAACTATTCATTTTCATTTTTTATGTTACTAACTATTTTTTTTTTTACTTTGACTAATCATTCATTTATCTTATTTAAGCATCAATGTTTTTTGCTTTTATTAGCTATGTTATTGGTTTTTTAACATATAATAACCTACATCCCAATCTCTTCATCTAACACATTTTCTCTCAGTAAACTTATATTGTTTAAAGATCGATCTTTTGTTTTGAGTAATATTTTTTTTTGCCTTTAGTTAATTTTTTTATTTAGATACGTGTGTGTTGAAGGTTATTGAGGTTCTACAATAAAATTGCCGTTGAAGTTGTCTTATTGGTTAAAAAAATCTGGGTTTTAGTTATTTTTCTTACTCATATTTCTGGTGTAGCTATTGAAGTTGTAACATAAATGGTTGCATCTTTTAGTTGTTAAAAAAGATTTGAGGATCGTTTGGTTGTGAGTTTTCAATCAGGTGGTCCATTTTATTATATTATTACACTGACAGATTGAAATTAATAGTTTTAAGTTTTAACAAAGTAATGTTCTTATTGATTATAAGGGTAATGATTCAATTGGTATGATGAAGTGAGTGGTATAGCTAAGGTTGGTTAATTTATTGAAATTAAAACTAGAACAATTTCTTCACATTTAATTTTGTGTAATGCATGCAATTAAAAACTTCATAAATTTCTTAAACAATTCAAATACATTGTTAATCACATTTTATTAGTTATCAATTAATAATTTATGTTTAACTTTAACTGATTTTTTATTTAAAAAAACATAACTTTAACTTACTTGCAATTCTCCTTATTATATATTTTTTTCATGCCGTGCAACGCACGGGCCCAAACACTAGTTAACATAATAGCATATTGATTTTTTTTCCATGTTTGACGTAATTTTATATGGAAGAGACATGCTCAAACATGTTCCATCCTTTCATGGTTGGAGAAGGACATAACAATATTACCAATATTTTTTTTGAACGTCAAATTTACCAATATACTTTAAACTTTAAAGTTTAAACTAAAAAAATAATTCTTTTCTAAAACATAAAAAACATCTCCTTGATATTTTGTCCATAATTTGATAGACGAATAACTAAACTTCACTTGTGTCCGTCAAGGATTCATTTAAATTATTTTTAGTGTAACTTTATCCTCTTTAAACATTTAATTCATCGTTATTAGAATACTATTTTTATAGGCCTTCTATATATTTGATTAAATTATGCAACTTATCAAATATTAATAATAAAATTTAGAAAAATCGTAAAATAAAATTTGAAAATTACGTAAAACTAAGCCTTATATTTTGGTGTAATTTTTCCCGTTTGATATATAAAATCTTTATAACAATGCTTCATTATAAAAAATTATTTCATTATAATTTAATGAAATACATAAAATAATCAAAATATAAAAGAATTTAAACAATCGTACCTACTAGATATATAAATTAATAGTTAGTTACATATTGTATCATATCATATGTATCATACTATCATGTGACACTAGAAGTTCTGAAATTTGTTTTTATAAACGTTTTATTTTACTCAAGTTTACGTCCAAACAAATTGCATACGACATATGTGACAAACGTTGTTCCAGAAGAATCAACCAAGAAGGCGGCAATTTAGACTTTCCAATAAGATTGATTATTTTGAAGTCAATTTTATACACCTTCCACCCTCCTTCCCATCCCTAAACCCTCCTTTATTATTATAAATTAACTCCCTTTTCCATAACTCAAGTGTTCTCTCAACTTACTCAATCAATCACCCAATGGAGGTGATCGTAGCACCTCAGGCAAATCCCATGGATTTCGACTTCACTTCTTCTGTATACGCAACCGCCCCCATGACCCCTAAATTCATGGCGGCCGCCGGTGACTACTACTTCAGTGCTCCCCCTAGCCCCACGAGAATATCGGAAATACCGCACCTTGATGACGATCATGATCATGATGATTTTGATAATGAGTTCGAAGACAACGCGCGTGGCGGAAAGTTTCTTCCGATAACGGTTCCTTTCGCATGGGAGATCAAGCCCGGTGTCCCAAAATCGTATGATTTCGCTTTCGATGTTAGTGGAGAGTTAACAAGTGATTCGATTGCAGCTGAAGATCTGTTTCAACATGGGTTGATCAAGAAGGAAACGAAAACCGCTATGGAAGAGAGGGAAAGAGGAAGAGAAAGAGGTTCTTCTTCTTCGGGTAATTTATCGTCATCGAGAAGTCGAAGGACGCGATCGTTGCCTCCGGTGATTAGGGTTTTGGATCAAACACCAGCGGCCGTGAACACGATACCTCCATCTTCATCATCGGGTTCGACGTGTACGGCTCTTTCGGCTTCCGGGTCGGGTAAAGGGTCGAAAAAGTGGAGCTTTAAGGATTTGTTTTTATTCAGAAGTGCTTCGGATGGGCGAGCAATGGATCGGGATCCTTTGAAGAAGTATTCGGCTATTTTTCGAAAGCATGATGAGGATTTGAGGAACTCGAGTATGCGATCGGATAGAAACGGGTCCGGATCCGTATCGAAGAGAAGGGGTCGGGTATCTGCCCATGAGTTGCATTACACGGTGAACCGGGCGGTTTCGAACGATATGAAGAAAAAGACGTTCTTGCCCTATAAACAAGGGATTCTGGGAAGACTGGCGTTTAATCCAACGGTTCATGCACTTGCAAATGGGTTTGGACATTCTAATAAACATATTGAGTACCAATAAACCTGGCTATCTCACTTTATCTATATCTATATATCTATATATATAGATGGTTTTATGAGTTGAATTTGTTTGTTGTTTTTGGTTGTTGTAAAGAGAACTATTGTTCCTAGATTTGTTCAACATCATGTAATCATGAAAGAAATGTTCATATATATGCAGTGAATTAATCAGATTAAATAGTAGTGAAATCTTATAGTAATTTTTATGAATCCAAAGCTTGATTAATTAGTTTATGTGGATTTACAGAAAACCATATGGGTTTCTTTAAAGGATATACCAATATTTTTTTATCAACAACTGTTTATCTTTTTTAACAACATTCAATATCCCTCAATGTGTTTATAGACTAATTCTATTATTTGGAAGGACTTTTAAGGTATTTGCTTAATTTTTAAGTCTTTTTTATCAATTTCGACTGACTTTTCAGTTCTTTTAATTAATCTCAAGAGTTCTTTTTTAAATCTTTTTGGTACCTTCTTAAGCTATTAAATAACATAAGATGAGACTTTTTAAAATGATATAGTTATATCTCTATTATAAACATAATAGTTTTAACCATTCTACGTAGAAATATACACATACGAAGATCCATGTGTAAAAGTTGGGGGTCCAATGACCCCCATAGGCGATAAACTTAGAAAAATATTGTTTTTGTATTATAATTTTGGTTTTTACAATTACATGTTGTGCTTTGACGAAAAAAAAATAGGCCTTGACCTTATAAATCATTTAACCCAATTTTAAGCTCTTAGTAGAATTGTCTTTTTTCTAAGTATTATTATTGATTTATTGTTATTTTATTTTTTAAGTATATATCTATGTTTTTTTATTATTATTATTGTTAGATTTTAATTGTTAGTTGTTAAGTTCTTTAATTTTTACGGTTAAAGAAATCTAGTCAAGTTGAGTAGCAAGTTACCCATCTTACTCAGCAAAAAAATCAATATAAAACTCTAGAGCTCAAGTAATATAATCAAAGTAAAGCTAGGACTGTACTATTCAAGCTTTGCAAAATTGTATATGGGTTCAACCTCTAGATCTATTAACTTATTTATTACTCGAGCTAAATAGTTTTGAAAATAATTGAACTTATTTATTTACTCGAAAGTATGATTTATAAAATTAAGAATATGTTTTGCTCGAAAAGGTGTATTCTTGAATTTTTCGGCTCAGCTCAAAAACTTAATCGAGTTTTTAAAAGAGTTGAGTCAGACATTAGTGTTATGCAACTTGACTCAAAATTTTATACCACGCTACCTAAATCCGGCCTCCATTATCAAAATTTCTGGATCCGTTTCTGTTTATACAGTGACACGTTTTAGTTTCAGGTATGCCTATCTATGGGTGTGTCCATAGTTTATTATAATTAATTGTTATGGTCCAAATGTGAAGTAGACATCATGAAGATGGATGATGGAGGAATTGAATCAGTCGCTAAGGTACAACAGCTTGAAGTTAAGATACATTATCATCAATCAATCAGTGGACATGGATAATCCAAAAAACATATATAGTATATATTATATAATTTATACAATATCTACGCGTAATCCAAATAAACGTATATAAAAAAGTCAAAACATGTGGCATCATCATACTTGTCACGTTTGCAAATTCTAAATTAAAAAAACAAAGCCTTTTGATGATAAGGATGAAAAATATTCGTAGAATAATACTCCTCGCATATTAAAAACTAATGACCTGCAACTTGATATATCGTTGAGTCGTTTTCCTTGAGCAGGTAAATAAATGAGAATCAATATGCAAAGTTTAGTTCCTCAATTTTTGCTTGTTGTTCGTCGTGGTACCTTAGTTATGAAAACTCTACACTCAGATATTTACCATCTTGTCATATGTTATTTTCTGAGTTTCTAATGAACTAGTAATTAGTACACGATAATTAACCACGAACTCAAGACCAAAATAGGTGCATCTGAAATGAATTTGGGTACAACTTAATTTTCATGACGGGTAGAAAATATACATCATCGTTTGAATTTATCTACGGTCCCTTGGACAACTTTTAAAGCTTAGAGGACCAAAAGTGTAGATTAGAGGAAGTTATGTTGCTATCCTTGATGAATACAAATATCAAGAATTAATGTTGTAGATAAATATTTAATTATGTTGCTATCCTTGATGAATACAAATATTGCGAGTTGATGCGGTAGATAAAAATTTGTTATCTCAAATTTTTGCGTCTCTTTCACGTCTACAATTATGAGAAGCCAATTCATTTATTTATTATGAAGAGGAAATAAAAAGGTGAATTAGTTAAGTTTTTTATAAGATGAAATGTTGTTTTGGTTTCGTTGGTTTGGTATTAAATTTTTGCCGTTAAAAAAATAGACAAAGAAAAAAACTTAAAGCACCTCCATGAGCGTTGCTAATGACCAAAATAGTTGTCACATCATTTGTAAGGAGATGGTATTGTATTTGATAAAATGGTAAGTTGGTTTACAATGCCAAATGAAGTAAACTAATATTATTTTAACTTAATATTCTTTTTGAACATTGGATTCTATTATGCTTGTTAAAAATATTATCTACAATTTATTTTAAAAACCGGTATTTTTTATGAAATGTTTTTTATTTATTATTTTATAATATGTAATATTGTGTATTGTATTAGTGTTATAATATTTTATAATTAATTAATTACTAATATTATTATCTGTATTTGTATTATAATATATACTCATCTTAATAAGATAAATAGATCATATTTAGTATTTTTTTATATCATATAATATCCTTACTTTCGTTAATCCGGATATATACGTTTCTATGACATATACTTCTAGCTAGAATAATTGTATTTAAGATTGTTGGGACAAAAATTTAAAGAAAAAGAAGTTAGGAGGTTTAAAAGGTTACAATTAAGGATTTAAAGGGACTAAATGATAATTATCTTATATAATTACCACTTCCAAGTTCCACCTAATAAAAAAAAAAATCAGTAGCTTCTTTCTTCTTCTAGAAAACGTATTGAGGGAAAGAGAGAGAACTTATGTTGAGAAAACCAAATTTGATGAAAGAATGGAAGAATTAAAGTTGATTTTGGAATGGTGAAGCTAGTTGTCAAGGTAATTTGATTTAGGTACTCTAGTTCTTAGTTTTGGTTGTTTAAATTTGTGTTAAATCCTTGTATTATGTTATGTAGGGGTTGATTAAGTTCATTTAAGGTTTGAAGGAACCAAATTGAAGATATTTTGGTGGTTTGAGGTAAATTTTCTACATGCAATTAGGTTATAATTCATTCTTGTGGAAGTATGATTTTCTTGAAATTTATGGAGTATAATTAGTGATAAGCATGTTTGTGTTGTGATATTGTGATTAGAATACTTTAAAAAGATTCATGGGTTATGGATTGGAACCATTAAAACGTTTTCAAGTTTCAAAGTTAAGATGCACATCAAGTGTTTGATGAAATGTTTAAGAGATATTGTAGTGTTTAAGCTTCTGTCCTGTTATTAAAAAAAAATCGTAGAAAATCAGCCGTTGATCCAAATGAAGTGTTCGATATATCGTTGGAAAGCCTAGAACATCCTCTAAAACTTTCATGAAGAGTGAAAGTTTTAGTTATGAGTTTTAATGTGTCAAATCGCTGCATTTTTGAATCAGCTCGCAGTTTTTATAAAACCTGCGCACTGTTTTTGTAAGGGCTGTTCCGATCTGATCGTAACTCCGTTTAAAGCGATTTCAGTTTTCCTAGAATCCTAAGAGGTCAGGCTACAACTTTCATTTAGACATCAACCTCTAATTTACTTTCTAAATATGAGTAAAAATCTAGAACATATAGTGATATCAAGCTGTCAGTTTCTGTTTCCTTTTTGGTACATCGGTGATTGTTTGTCGAGTTTATTTTTAGGCTCTTAGCAATTATATTAAGCGTTAATGTAGTGTTTATTAAATGATTATAGGTTATCAGAAGGAAGTAAGGAAAGGTCTAACTAAGGTACGAATATCTACTTCATTTCAATACGTGGATAATCAATCGTTGTGGTTATCTATTCCGTGAACTTTTGATCATAACATAACCATAAAAGTGGATGTTATAAAGTTGTTATTTTGGAATACTTTCGTGTTTATATGATGCTTTCTTAATGATTTTGAATACTTTTGACTTTGATCCGAGACCGGTATGTCTTAAAATTAATTCCGATTATTTGGTTTGTAAACTTAAATGGGTATCTTGAACTTGTTATCCAAAGTTTATTTCTTGGATTTGATTACTTAAGCTAAATTGTATGGATATGACTTTGAATAGGCTTAACACTCGGGCACGGGTGTTGAGACGCCTCCATGATGGCTAAAATAGTCATGGCGTTCTCGTAAAGGCTATGGCCGAGCCAAGTAGAGAACGTTGGATGCATCCTCAGAACCGAATACCAGAAAATGCTTGGTTACCGGATAGAGCCGAGTACCGGATAAGAGCCGAATACCGGATGGAGCCGAATACCAGATACCTCTGGTTACCGGGGAATGAGATAGTGTAGTGCCCAACACTTCCATTCCGTTAACCGCCTGAATGGACTGATCATCCGTCAGGAATAACGTATCCTAACGATACAGATTCCTTATTTGTTTTGAATTTTAATAACATGACTTTAATTTTTGAAAATTTATACTTAGATTGATTTCAAATTGTTTTATAGTTAACATTGCTTCCTTTCTGTTACCTATTCTCTTTCGATATTTCTTGTGTTATCATTCGTTCACTGGGCAATTTCGCTCAGCCGAGGTTTTGTTTGATTTTGCCTCGGCAGGTTCAGGATCTAATGCAGGAACAGGGTGAGTGATCGACGTGGCTTAGGATGCAGAAAGACTAGTTGTTTAATTAAAGCTTTTGTTTTGTAAATATGTAAACATGTTGATCTTATGAACACTTATGGTCATAGTGTCATCTTTTGGAAGTTCATTTAGAGCTCTGTTATATATATTAGATAACTTTTGATCCGTGTTCGGTTGTAATGTCTCTCATTTAAGGTATGCTAAAATAGGGATGTTACAATTGTGGTATCAGAGCTATAGGTTTTAATTCTGTAGTACCTTAAGGTTGATCTGTGAGACTGGGTAGAATTAGGTGGGTAAATTTAAGCTTTATTCATTTTTTTTATATGTGTACTTGTTCATTAATCTCTTAGTCATATCTGTCATTCTAAAAAAAAAAATTCCTTTGATGTATCAGTCCAATGTTGCCTAGCAATCAACCTCGACGGAGGGGTAGGCCACGAAGAAACCAATCGGGGGCAGATGATGAAAGAAATCCCCCTTCGCCTCCTTCAAATCAGCCTGATCCTAACATGACAGCAGCTATTCAGCAAGCTGTTGCGGGTATGATACCTAATATAGTGGCCCAAACTGTAGAGGCACTTCGCCAATCTCAGGTTACACCCCCTATACATACTCCAGTCACAGAAACTCACCCTAATGCTGATGTTGGAGATATTGACGTATGGCTTGAACGGTTCAATAAACAGAAACCACGAGTCTTTTCTTCGGCCATTAATCCAATTGATGCTGAGAATTGGATTAGACACCTGGAGAAAATATTTAAGGTTTTGGGCTGTCCAGATCAATACCAGGTATCTTTAGCTTCATATAAACTGGAGGACGATGCCCATAATTGGTGGGAGTCTTGGGTCCAATGTAACCCAGAAGCAGGAACACCTTCTTGGGAACAATTCAAAAGTCTGTTTTATCAGCAATACTTCACCACCGCTGACAAAGATGCTTATATCCGTGAGTATGCTGCCATATCTCAAGGTGAAGATGAGTCAATAGTCGATTATCAATTCAGGTTTCTACGACTAGCTCGGTTTGCTGGTGCCACTGTGGGTACCGCAAATAATCAGGTGGATAAATTCAAGTGGAGTCTAAACAACAAGTATAAGCATAGACTCCTGAATCACAAATACTCATCTGTTAGTGAAGTGGTAGATGCTGCAAAAGACATTGATCGAGCTCGACAAGGAGGTTATCCTTTGAAATCAGATTCTACTAAAAAACGCACTCGTGAGGTGAAGTCTAGCAATACAGATTTCAAATCTTCGAGTTACTCAGGATCAAGGAAATCTTCTAATTTTCGATCACCAACATCTTCTCAAGGAGCGTCTAACAAAGAATCTTACGCAACTTTTCCACAAAAATGCAAGGATTGCGGTATTCCACATCGAGCGGGTCCGTGTCTACGAATGACCGGAGCATGTTATAATTGTGGGCAGAAAGGACATTTGGCCC
>CM058040.1:90043693-90166320 GCA_030169165.1 Centaurea solstitialis | reverse complement strand
TCATGTTTTTTTATTGCTACATTTTTGTCATCTCAAAAAATTTAAAAACCCCCCCTTAATATTTTACAATGGATTTTCCTTTACAAAATCTCATTTCCCCTTTTTTTATTTATAATATTATTTTTTTTTTATGTAAATTATTACATAACAGAAAAAAAACTATTACAAGAACATGGGTTTTGTTCAACCCCCTTTGGGTCCCAATAAAAATCGAAAACTAGGTAAAAACCTCTGTTCCACAGTCAAGGTTTTTGTAAAAATCCAAATAAGAATGCAAAGAAAAATTTCTTAGTTATTTGCAAGGAGAAAAAATGTTTTAAAAATTTAAAATTTTTAGAAGGAACCGAAAAATTATGGGATGTGAGAATTAATGGATAAGATAAATTATAGCGTAAAATGGAGGGAAAAAAATATAAAATGTGGTAATTAAGTTGAGAAAATTTAAAGGGAAATAGGATAAAAAAATGCCATGGTTTTGTAAAACTAGTACTAATTAATTAATAGCAAACAAATTTGGGGTGGCATATTTGGCATCCATATCAAACACATATAGAAAAAAGATAATATGCAAATATAATAGAAATAAAAAATTTTTATAAGTCATTTTTTTTGGGGGGGGGGGGGGGGGGGGGGGGGGGGGGGGGGGGGGGGGGGGGGGGGGGGGGGGGGGGCCATCCACAGTCGTACAGGTCATACCACCTGTACAGGCTGCCACCTCAGCGACATATCAGCTTTACCATTACCTTACCACTACCATACCATTTCATCCACAGCCATACAGGTCATACCACCTGTATAGTTTTTTAAATACTTAAAATTAAAATTAACAATTAAAATTAACAATTAAAATTAAAAATTACATTAAAATTAAAATTAACAATTAAAATAAAAATTACATTTAAATTAAAATTAAAAATTACATTAAAATTAAAATTAACAATTAAAATAAAAATTACATTAAAATTAACAATTAAAAATTTAATATTCGAAAGGAGGCCAATCGTATAGATCGCGCAACCGTACCTTCTCTCGCAACGTGGTCTCCAAAAGGGTACCCGAGAGATGGTTGTGCGGTGATGTGTAGAATTGGAAGTGTGCCATCCTTTGTTTTTCTTTAAGTATATCGACAAGCCCGGTGTTCGCGATTGCGAGAGCGCCTACTTGGGTTGACATGCCCGTGCTGGTCTCGGTTGTCGAAGACGAAGACCCCGCACGTCTCGCCACGTTCCGATCCATTGGTCGTGACCGTTCGGTTTGTGCGGAATCGCCGGGGGAGTCCGTTTGGGTTTCGGACGTTTTCGACCGTTTGTTTGTTGGCGCGCGGATGTCCGATGGGTTCATCATTTCCACCGGGATGAACTTCGGGCATTCGATGAGAACTCTCCAAGCGGATTCATGAGGGAATGTTCGATGATACTCGCGTCGGTATCGGTCGTTAGCTCGTGACAAGAGATCAACGTCGGATTCGCCGCTATGTCGCGAATTCAATGTGTTGTTGTATATACAAGCGAATTTCGAGACCCCCGATAGAAGCAATCTCACTTTCGTTTGCACGGCGTGTAACGTCCCAAATCTTTTAGCATTTTTTTTATTATTAGTCCGTTAATTATTATTGCTACCGTGATTTAGTTGTTTAAATTAAATTAAGGAAAAGTCATGTTGGACCTTATTAGGTTTTGGACTTAGGCCCGAGAGAAGGCCCGGCCCGAAGTATATAATTACCTTAAGTCTCCTAGGTTTAGCCTCTTGATCTTGTAGCTTGCTTGGGAAGAAAGAAAGAGAGGAAGGGAGAGAGATGATCGAGAGACAGAGAGAGAGAGAGGGCCGAGAGAGAGAGTAGATCGAGAAGGGAGAGAGAGAACCGGTCGAGGGTTTCGTTCGCGTTCCGTTTTTCCGTAAGATTTGCGCAGTCGTGGGAGAACGGCCGGTTCTCCTTCGTTAACCGTTGGATCGTCGTGAAATTTTGACAGTGGCTTCTAGACTCACTGATCTACGATCTGACCGGAGGGATTGATCATCGGAGTTTCCAGTAGAGAGAAGCATTGGATCGAAGTTTCTGGAATTTCCAGAAAGTCGATTTTTGGTGTTTTGGAGATTTGATTGTGGTGTTTGTTCGATTCGTGAGGGAAATTGGAAGAGATTCAAGTGTTTGCATGGAATCTCTTAAGATTCGCTGTAGGGAGATCGTGATAATTCGTATTTAATTGCCTTGTGAACAGGTGAGTTAATTCTCACGTGACTTATTGCATGTTATGTAATGTGTTATGATAGTGCATTGATAGGGTATCCACATTACCCTTTGAGTGTTGTGGGGTCCGACCCGTGTCCTGAATGACGGGCGTAAGGGAAACCACATGCCCTTGGTGAGTTGTGGGGGCCGACCCGTGTCCAAACTGACGGGAGTTATTAAACCTCATGAGTGTTGTTATTAATTGCATGTGACATTGGTTGTTATTGATGATTGATATTGATTGTTATGGATGGCTGTTATGGCGCGTTGCCTACCGTGTGGTAAGGCGCGTGTGGTATTAGCTCACTAAGCGTTATCGCTTACCCCGTTGTTTTCCATCTTTTTCAGGGACTAGTTCAGGTGTGGATAAGGGGAAAGCTCTTGCTTGACTTCCGGCGGCGACTATCCGATGACTCTCGGCACTTTATCACTTTATTAATTTTTTTTATAACATTCGAAGTTGGTTACTTATTTCAAATTTTCGGTTATTATTGTTGACATTAAATTAATTGTTACCGTTGGGGGTCGTTTATTTTTAAAAATCCGTTTTACTAGTTAAAATTTTAAATAAATTGCACCTTTGGATTTTGGGTGTTACACGGCGTTAGTTGAGCGGACGGTGGGGTCGTACCGCATGCGTATGTCTAACGACTTTTTAACGGCCCCCCAAAAATTTTCTACTTCAAAAATCCAAAAACTAAAAACACATTAGCGAATCGTTATTAAGTACGTAAAAAACGATTTTTTATTTACCTCCCGTTCGATAGTTACCTATGGTTGAATCCTCCGAGGTTTCGGCCCACGCTTTCGCCAACGCGACCTCCTCCTCACTCGACCATGGTTTAGGAGGCACTTTAGTTTTGGTCGGGTTCGCACTCGAGCTCGTTTCTACGTTCTTACCCTTCCCACGTGTTTTACGTTTGGGTTGTGGCGGTGGTGGCAGTGGCGGCGACTCCGGTTGGGTCTTGGGTACCTCCTCGTCATCTCCCCACGAAAGCGGTGACGAGTTGGTTCCATCTCGTGGTTCCCACACTTGTGACGGCGGGGGTTGCATGGTGGTTTGTTGGGGTTGCATCGTCGGTTGTTAGGGGTGCATGGTGTACGTCATCATAGGGGTATTCGACATCAAATTCGCATAAGCCCAATTGTTGTCGACCATTGGGGTTTGCGGCCAACTCGACGGAGGCAACCAACTTGCAAACCCCGTAGGGTTCGTCATTTGTGGGCGATAGACACCTGACGGTGGACGCGTTTGGGATGCCGAGTTAGGACGTCGCGAACCGGAAGGGGTACCGTGTGAATCCATGTGTGTTGTGAAAGAGAAGAAAACAAATTAAGTGTTAAGAGGTGAGGAAGAGAAAAAATAAAAGTGTTAAGAGGTGAGGAAGAGAAGAGATAAAAGTGTTAAGAGGTGAGTAAGAGAAGAGATAAAAGTGTAAGATGTGGTAAAAAGGTAGAATATATATATATATATATATATGTAAAAAGTAAATAAAAAAAATTAACAAGTAGCCGTTTGTTACCGTTGGAAGGAGAAAGAAAAAGAAAAAAAATTGGGCTGCAACGGCTCACCGGAAGCCCTCCATACCGGTCCCATAACGGCACACCTCGGCGGTGTTACCGCCGATATGGGGGCTGTGTAGGTCCACGAACCGACGGTCCGCGGATGGCCTGGGTACTGAAGGGTAAGGAATGGAAAAGATAATGATAATGAAAATTGTTGTTTGGTTTAATATTATAAACAGAATTATTTTTGTAGATCCATTAATTTTTGTTCCAGACCCAATTGAGAATCACAAGAATGCTTTATAGAGTTAGCGAAGTTCAAGTCACACTTTCAAACTTTTCACTAGAGCCCAGGGACCAAATTGAAGTTTACTTCATATATTACAGAGTAAACTACAATTTTGGTCTTTATGGTTTGATGGACATTTGAAAATGGTATTTGATTATCAACCTTAGTTAAATATCTCTATTAGGGGAAAGACTTTTATGTCATTTTATTCTTTTTTTTTGTCTTTACTTAAAGGACCAAATTGTAATTTACATGATTTCTTAAATCAAAAGACCAAAACAGATAATATAAAAAGGGATCAAAAGACATAAATATATCTTAATTAACGGAGATAACTTGATAAAGTTAGTGATTAGGGATCATTTTCAAAGCAAAATGTAAATAGAATGGATGATAATTGTAGTTATTGAAATCTTAGGACCATTTTTAGAGATCCAAGTAAACTAGAGGGACCAAAATTGTAGTTTATTACATTACTTTATATTATTGGAATGAGACAAAGAGCCGGTCATCAAAGTTTGCAAAAAGTTTCAGTGAAACCATTTAATTAAAAACATGTCAACAACGGTCCCTCAACTTGCAAAACAAGTCATTTACATCAAATCTAACTAAAATATCCTAAGTTGACTTTAATATCCTTGATTATAAATTGTAATATTGAACATTAATGCTCTGTTTTTAATCCACGATTCTGATTTTGATTATCTGAAAATTTTAAGGTCAAATAATCAAATTTTGAGAGAAAACGTGAAGCATGCATATACTTGTATCTAATTTTAATTAAGTTTTATTATAGTAGCTTATCTATATTGTTTTTTATTATTAAATATAATAATAAACACTTTGAAAATAACAAGTTGTATTACTACCAAACATTATTAATGACTTCGTATTAGGGCTGACAATTTCTGATACAACTCATCAACCCGACACGACACGATACGATACAAAAATAAAAGGGTTTGGGTTGAGGTTTTTGACACGCCAACCCGCCAACTCGTCAACCCGCCAACCCACCAAATTTCAAGGGTTGACCCGTCGGGTTAGTGGGTTGACCCGCGAACCCATTTATATTTAAATTAATTATTATATATATATATTTATTATATAATAAAAATTAGAAAAGCTAAAATAATCAAATCCACTAATCCTAATAACCCTAGTTCCAACTTTCAGCCGCTTCACGCCTTCACCATATTCCAGACTACTCTCACTTGGTTGCTTTTGAACTTGGTTGTATTTGGATGCTTTTGAACTTGGTTATATTTGGTTGCTTTTGCACTTAATTGTATTGGGACTTTGTTTTTATTTGAATTGTATGAAGTATGAACTTTGACCTGTCAACCAGTTTATGACCCACCAACCCGTTTATGACCCGTCAACTCATTTATGACCCGTCAACCCGTTTATGACCCACCAACCGCCAACCCGTTTATGACCCGTCACGGGTAAAGGTTGAAGAACTCGACACGATTAGCTAAATGGGTAGGGTCAGGGTTGAGGTTTCTGACCCTCCAACCCGTGACCCGCCAACCCACCAACCCGTGAATTGCCACCCCTGCTTCATATTAGACCAAAATGCCCTTTTGGTCTAATAGTTCAGTAATCAATTTTATATACTTAACAATGACTTCCATTATTATTTTAAACAAATTATCAATTATTTTAATAAAAAAAAGTCATGTATACTAACGACTTACGTTATTGGTTTAAGTACACCTTTTCCACCTTCGATTTTTCCTTTAAATATTATGCACTTGTTTTAGTCTACTTTACGCCCCTATTTAATTTATCAACAATGTAGGCCATTGTGAAACTTGAAAAACAACTTTTGCAAAATTAATTAATTGCAATAAAAGTTTGCATAGAAACGACATATATATAGATCTATTAAGTAATAACATGATGCAAAATATATATGTTCAAATATTAAAATAGTATCTAAGATTGAAAATACAAAAATATACATAAAATACAAAGTTTTTGAATTCAAAAATAATTTACAGGACACTTCCACTGCTCACAAAGTTTTTGAATTGATATTTTAAATTTTCTTTCAATTTATAAAAAAAACAAACACCATTTTAAACATTTCTAACAAACTAACGAATACAAGTGTATGTCAAAAATGTTTATAATGATGGTTTTTCAATTTAGATTTTATAATAAAGTTTTCAAAAAATTAAATTAGTTAGCTATGGACTTTATTAATAAAGTAATAATCATCACAAATTCGTTAAAAAACTAGTTAATTAGTTTTAAAAAACTACGAAAAACTAATTTTATGGTAAATTTGTGTGCCTTGTCTTTTGAAAAATAAATAAATGATGTATTCTGCCACAACATTTTCTGAGTATATTTTTATTATTTAAGAAAAATTTGCAGTAGCCAATGATTTTCTTAATAACTCCTATAAATATTCTCTGTTTTTTATATTTTTTTCATGATAGTAAAATTAAATCGTGTAATTTAAACCAGTTCTTCTACTAAGTATTTTATTAAACCGATTGTAGATATTTAATATGACTATAAAGAATTTTAGTCTAACAAGACAAGTAGACAACACTCAAGGTCCCACATACAACTTTTTTTATTACAACTGGACGAAATTTTAAAAGGAAAAATGCAAAAAACCTTGTTGTACAAGTTTATACATACATAATAAATTAAAAACTAAAGATGGTCTAGCTTAGAGAGTGGAGGTAATACACTCTTGTGCTTTCAGAGGATATCCTTACTTGGTCAAGCTTTGAACCCTGCGGGGGACAACTTGCTACGATACATAGCTCTTGGGTCGGTCCATAAGACCGGTTCAGGGGCGAGTTCATGGGTCGGCTCATGAGCGCGGGGGATTAATCGGTGCTCGTTTGGATCCGAATACCCCTAAAACGTGTGTGTAATTTATCTGCAGTTCAAAAAAATATAATAAACTAAAAACATATGAATGTAAAAACCACTTCAATATTTTATATCTTTTATTCACGTTGAATTTTAAAAAAGTGTATACATATAAATCAAATCATTTTTAATATAGGTGATAATCATGACCATACATCAACAATTACCTAATTTACTATCTTGCATCTTGTGAATGTGAGAATAATTGAGAGCACTAGCATGTCATCTTTAGTCTGAATAATCATTTATTATTCGGTTTGAATAATAATAAATATGTCATATGAGAGTGTTAGAGCATCTCCAACAGTTTCTCCAAATTTTCTCTAAAATGGAGAACTAAAAACTAAAATCTCTAAAAAAATTTCCCTTCATCTCCAACAGCTTCCCCATTTTGGAGATTTCTACATTGATTTTAATATTAAAATATTTATTAATCAATTAAAAAATTGTTTATCTTTCTCAATTATTACTTTTCATGGATTTCTATTGGTTGCTTCCAATTGTAATCTCTCTCTTAACTTTCTTCATTTTGGGGATAGGTTTGGAGAATCTGTTGGAGCATAAATTAACCCAAAATCTCCATTTTCTCCCATTTTCTCCATTTTGGGAATGCTGTTGGAGATGCTCTTAATAATAATGGATAATAAGTGATTTTCTCCATTTTGGGAATGCTGTTGGAGATAGAATAATAAGTGATAATATGCTTTATAAAAAACGCTACAAGAGATAGAGATTTGCACTTGCATATACGAATTCGTTAAAATTTCAAAAGGTTATATAATAGTCAAAACATCGCCAACCAATGGTTGGTGCACGCTCTTACTTTATTAATATATTTAATTTATTTTATTATTTTATTTTGCTAGAGATTTGTTTTTCATACTATTATAATAATTATGCTTTTGTTTTATTATTATTATTATTAAACTTAATTAAAGCTTAAGTTTTTATTTTGTGTTGGGTTTTTTTGAAAACGACAAAGCTGCAGGTAGAATTAATTAGCTTTTGTTCTTAATTAATTTGTTTATTTGTTGACGAAGACCTACGATTTTAATTTGTGTTAATGAATCAATTCTAGTTTTCAATTCATAAAAATAGAATGTTATTTATTTGATGGCTATCCAAGAATATTTTTTATTTATATAACTTTTAGGGAGTTTTTGATCAAATGGGTGTTTTTAAAAAACATATTTACCAAATGGGTGTTGTTTTAAACATATTTATCATTTAGGTGTAGTTTTCTATTTAATGAACTTTTAATGCCTAAACATATTTACCATTTAGGTGTAGTTTTTTATTTAATGGGTTTTTAATGCCTTTTTCCTACTTTTATTTACTATTTATTATTATTTTTTTGTTGATGATTTTTTTAATGTTTTTTAAAGATCAGATAAATAAAAAGCTTATGTACGGTTAAGTAAAAAAATATATAAAACAATAATACGATTATGAAAAAAATCATATAAAAACAAACCCGTCCGAAAACCCGAAAATAAAAAATTGTATAAAAATGGTGAGGAGTTTGGGTTGGCATTTTCAGAACCAAACCTACCGAAAAACCCGAACATTTTAGATATTTTTCTATTAATGTGAGTATTAATATATACTATTAATATATTGGAAAAAAAAAATCTCAAGTACGGTTAAGTTTTTATTGAAAAAACAACAATAAAACTCAAGTACAGTTAATGTTTTTATTAAAGTTTATGTAACGCCCCGTTTCCGTTTATAATTATTTAATTATTTTGAAGTCTAGGTAATTATTTTGGGCCTAGGTTCATTGGTCTGTTCAAGGTTATAGCTCGGTTGGGAAATGTGGCTTACCGGTTGGAGTTACCTGAGGAGCTATAACAAATTCATAACACGTTTCACGTGTCTTAGTTGCGTAAATGTTTGTTAGTAATTTCTTTTTATAAAAGCTTTAATAAGATAAGGATGCCATTTTTTTAAAAGTAGAGGGGTTAACTATGAACTTTTATCATAGTTATCAAAGTTATTTTATGCTTTTTTTATCTTCAAATAATTAAGCAATGTATATATCTACATATATTAGACGTATATTGCACCAGTAGAAGAAAAAGAATTAAGAAGCAAACCCTAGTCTCTCTTTATCGCCTATTAGCTGCCGTACGTCCATCATATGTTGTCGCCGACCATCTGCCGCCCTCAGCCACCATCTGCGCCGCCTGTGTTCCAATCGCGAAAGTCGACGTCGGCAAACTCTATTTCAGTCTCGATCCTCGATAAGAGAGGATACCAATGGTTGTGGGTTCGTGTCGTGGGTTCGTCGCCGTGACTCATACACCGGTGCCGTCAGATAGCAGTTTGGAATGCCAACGACCACCCGTACGACCACTGTGATCGATCCGCCGACGAGTCAACATCGCTAATTGTTGAATCCGATTTACGAAGCGTCGCCATTAAACCGTGCATCAATTGTGTTCGTTCATAGTCAGGTTAGTCGTTTAAGGGTCGATTGATTTGTGATTTTATAAGTTCTCTTAGCATTAAGTTAGGTTGCTAAGTAAGGTCATGAATAAGCTTATGATGATAATTGTTAGTTGAAAAAGAAAAAAAAAGTCTATCTATATATCTATATATTTAGAGTTTCAAGTTAATGTCAAGCATGATATATATATATATATATGTATTCGATGCATGGAAATTAAGGAAACAGGAAGTTCTTGGTAGTGTTGTCGCAAAAAGGTATATAAAAGGCAATGAGCTTTTAGTGATACATGGTTAGTTTAAAGAACGAGTCGTCGCATATTTTAGTTACCAAATAATTGTGTAATTAGATGTAAACCTTTTTGTAGGTTGACTTGTAGGTTGTTCAGTTTGCGAGTCAAGCATTCGGTCATCAATTAGCTTACAATTATCAGGTGAGTTACACTGTGCTTGTTTTATATTGTTATGTGTGTATGTATGCGTAATGGCGTGTTGTAAAAGGGAACCACATGCCCTTGATGAGTTGTGGGGGCGGACTCGCGTCCTAAGCAGGCGAGAAAAGGGAACCACATGCCCTTGATGAGTTGTGGGGGCGGACTCGCGTCCTAAGCAGGCGAGAAAAGGGAACCACATGCCCTTGATGAGTTGTGGGGGCAGATCCGTGTCCTAAGCTGGCGGAAAATATTGTCATATTCTCATGAGAATAGATTATTAATTGTTTGTGTCATTTATTGTAATGAGATGAGTTATGTGGCTTGAATGCTTGTAAACGTGTTGGCACCTATTATGGTATGTACTTGCATGATGGTGTAGGACATGCATGGTGTTTGCTCACTAAGCGTTTCGCTTACCGGTTGTTGTTTCCCTTTTTCCTCAGGTGCTAGTTTTGTGTGGATAAGGGCAAGGCCCCGGCTCGACTCCGTTGTTGGCGACAGTTCCGACCATTCCCTTTGAGATGTCGTTAAAACTAGATTTTTTTTATTCCGCTCGAGTTATGGTGTTTATTTATGAACAGTTGGATTGCTAAACGATTGTGATAAATTTAACTTAAAATAATGATTCTTTTTGGCAATTAGAGTGGTTTGTATCAATTCAAGCCTTTTCTTTTAATGTTTTATTTTATTTTGTATTTTTGAAAATACGGTGTTACAACTTGGTATCAGAGCCTGAGTTTAAGAGAATCAGCACACATGCTCGCGAGTGTGTGTGTGGTTGGACTTAAACTAGGAGATTTTTGGAAAAAGGAAATAGAAAAAAAAAAGGGGTTGGAACTGTCGGCTGGAGCTTCAAGACGGGGGTGAGCAGCACTTTATGTTATCATGTTTTGCTGATACATTAAGTTATTGAGATGCTAGAAATGCATGATAGACCATGTATGAACCTGTTGAGCATGATTTTGTGTTGATAATTGTTGTGATTGATTGTGATTAATTTATTTCCTACTTAGTCCTTGGATTGGGGTTGTTTGAGGATGGTACCAAGACCAAGTTTGCACAATGAGACATTGGTGAAGGGTTGCTAGGCATGTTCTCGTCTGATTGTTGTCTAGTGATCCTAAACCGACTATCATTATTGGTTGGTTATAGTAATACGGGCCCAAATAATAGTACTACTATAAACACCCGTATGGATTTGGATTTGGTTAAGTCTTAAGAACCTCAATAAATGGACGACAGTCGGGAATTTGTTAGATGTGAAATGGGTGGTATGACTATGAGGTCAATTGTGCTTACTTTGTGTTCATGTAAATAGAGTTGCGATCTAGTCTCTAGGGTTGCATGTGCACTATTGACTGTTATTTGGAACTTACATGAGCACTAGTTATGATCAGGGAGTGTAGTGAGACAGTCTAGTTGTGGATGACTGAATGACCTTAATTAAGTGATGTTTTTAGATTGAAATTGATTAAGTCTTGGGAATTCCAATTGATAGATGACAGTCAAGGGATTGACTGATGCGTTGATTGTTAGTATGTTTTATGTGACTAGGATCATAATTGATGCAACTTATGCAAGTTGAATGATTTTGAGTATGTGTAGTGTTGCGTGTGCGTTATGAGATAAGCTTCGAGGATGGATAGAATGGGTGGTAATCAATTGCTAGTCATTTACCGTGTAGTTTGTCTATTAAAAGTGTTATGCCTTGGAGTACTATGGGTAGTGGACCAAAGGGTGTTCTAACTATGATGAAATTGATAAGGTTGTGTAAATAGACTACTTATTTACGCTCGGTGGATTATGGGTATCGGTACGACTTCCTTGTTTATTCGTTATGTATATTCGGTTGCTAAATTCCGTTTGCGTCTATTTGATACGTGTATGGATTCCTTGTCCTTTGTTGTGTTTATTCGATTTTAAAATTATGTTTGCGTTTATGTGATTTGTTACATATGTATACGGACTTCTTAAGCGTTCTTTCGTGTCATTCGATCCACTCGTTTCGTGCTCAATGTGTTTTATTCCGTCAAAACTATTATGTGTTTTATTAATTTTAGTTGCTCGTTGGTCGGTTATATTCTCGGAGACGTCTTGTTTTAGAAACATCTTATTATAATTATAAGTTGTAGGAATAATTTCTGAAAATTATGTCTTACTTGTAAAATTCATAACTTGTCGCTCGTTTATCGAATTTACACATACGATATGTTTTTAAAAACCCCAAGACTTCTACTACGATTTACTGTCACACGAACAACCTGTGATTTTTATGCGAAAGTGTCCAAAATCGGAGTTTTCCAAAACAGGTCCCGTTTTAGACGAAAACAGCGCAACCGTTTTCAAAATTTCGCACAAGATTCGTTTTAAACCCGATTCAGTCCGTTCTTGATCCATTAGAATCCTAAGACGTTGATCTAAAACTTCCATTTAGATATGTTTTTCTAAAACCTATTGTAAATATGTTAAACCGCTCGATCTTTAAAAGTGTAAAATGCTGAAAATCGTACGTCTCGAGTTTTAAAAGTCGTGTTTATAGTTTTCGTTCGGATTTAATTCATGTCAAGATCATGAGGCATCCTGAAGATCTAGAAAGAGTTGGTTGCGTGGTTTGTGTTCACTATGGGTTGAGTTTAGCCTATAGAGCTGGCTTAGAGTTGGATTGCGCTATAGGTTAGTTAACCTGTAGAGTCAGTGTGGAGAGCAGTTGGCTCGTTAGAATACTCAGTTGGTTGACCATGATCCTAGAGTAATACGGTTGAGTATGCGGTAGTGCATGTCGTAGGACATGGTACTAGGTGTATATGTTGTTGGATTGGTTTTTGGTGGTCAATAGCGGGGGTTTTCCTAGAGACGGTAAACTCAGACTTAAGGATAGATGTTATGATTAAGGTTGGAGTGACACTCCAACAGTTGTGGTTAGGATAGTCCCTCTAGTTAGAGAGAGACGTTAGTCAAATGATAGACCTGAAGAGCTAGTCAACTCTGGCAGCTAGGAATCTTAAAGTCAAGGTCTACGGCAAAGGTGGGGATCGGGGATTCGTCTGTGTTGACCGTTAAAGCGTTTTCTAATGCTCTATTTAAGGGTAAAAGAAGCTTAGAGTCGTGATTTGGATGGTCAAGGAAAGCCGGGAGGTAGAGGAGGTCTACAAAGGAGTTCACCATGGAGATCTACAAAGTCGAGTTCCAGATCGATCTCATACCAATTCCCATGAAAGAGGTTGATGTGAAGATTGGTGGAGTCGGAATCAAGCGATGGTGGGTTGTGCAAGCCAGATGGTTCGTATCCAAGGCCCAAGTGGGGGGAGTTGATCGTGTATGGGGAGAGGGAGCGAACCAAAACGATGTGGTTTCGAGTTTGACCTTCGTTCGGGTTATCACCAGCTTTAGGTGAAGAAGGAAGACATCCATAAGACAGCATTCAGAACCAGACACGGGCATTATGAGTTCTTAGTCACGTCTTCTCGCCCTCGCTACTGCTCAGCTGCATTTGTGGATTTGATGGACCGAGTCTATAGACCGATGCTTGATAGATCGGTGATCGTTTTCAGTGGCGAATGTTGTTGTGGTAAATCATGGAACGAACGCTTATTTGTTCGAATTGTTGTGGAATTGGGTTAGAAATGAAAAAGTGAATGTGACTATACGTGTTGAGATGTTAGAGTCGGAGATAGGAGAAGGTGTGATGGTAGTGAGGTGCATTAAAGTGCACGAAGAAGTCGAGCTTGTTGTCCAGACTAATCTTTACTTGATTCTTGTGTTTCCTAAACTGGTGGTTACACCCTTAGGCTTTGAGGGTCAAGTAGAGACTGTCGGGAGTAGGTGTTGGGGCTAAATGGGGTAATGTGTTCAGTGGTGTTAATGTTGAAAGGAGTGGTTGATACAAATTGCAATAGAAATAGAGAGGGTAGGGGTTATAAAGACCCTATAACAGTCTAAATAGTGAAGTTATCGTTGCACCCCATCGATTGTAAAATGCAAGGGATAAGGGTTCGAGCTCCAAGTGGGGAAGAAATGATTATCGAAAGTAAGTATTGTGAGTTTCTCTGTCCACAACCAGTGGGGGAGACAATGAATGGTGAATAGTGAATAGTGACCAGGGAATAGAGAGCAGTGTATGATGGTAGCATCGTATGGAAAATTCTCTAAATGAGGATTTTGAAATTGGGATATTTCATCGAATAGGTGGTCAACAGTGACAATGTGATGGTGAAAATGTCTGTTGGGGTAAGAGTAGAAGATGCAGGCATGTCTACAGTTATACTTTTATGCGACGTGTTAGATTGAGTTTGGGTGTAGCGTTGGAAGGTAATGGACTAATGTTGTTAGGAAGTGACGATTCGAAAGGGGCAAGTCGGGCGTACTTTTCAGACGTTGGAAAAGATGCTTCGAGCGGGTATTCTTGACCTTGGAAGTAGCTGAGATGCGTACTTGCCACTAGCCGAGTTTTCGTATGACAACAGTTGTCGCCCGAGCTTTGGGACGCAATTGTACGAGATGCTTTACGGGAGAGTTATGCAAATAGACGGAGATCGGACCTAGAGTTCCAGGTGGGTGACCGTGTTTTGTTAAGAGTTCCACCTTGGAAGGAGGTGATCCGTTTCAGAAGGGTTTGAGTGAACTTGGAAGTCGGAAGCTGAGATGCGGGAGGAGTACCCGAAACTTTTCGTAGATTGATTTCGGGGACGAAATCCTTGTAAGTGGGGGATAGTTGTAACGCCCCGTTTCCGTTTATAATTATTTAATTATTTTGAAGTCTAGGTAATTATTTTGGGCCTAGGTTCATTGGTCTGTTCAAGGTTATAGCTCGGTTGGGAAATGTGGCTTACCGGTTGGAGTTACCTGAGGAGCTATAACAAATTCATAACACGTTTCACGTGTCTTAGTTGCGTAAATGTTTGTTAGTAATTTCTTTTTATAAAAGCTTTAATAAGATAAGGATGCCATTTTTTTAAAAGTAGAGGGGTTAACTATGAACTTTTATCATAGTTATCAAAGTTATTTTATGCTTTTTTTATCTTCAAATAATTAAGCAATGTATATATCTACATATATTAGACGTATATTGCACCAGTAGAAGAAAAAGAATTAAGAAGCAAACCCTAGTCTCTCTTTATCGCCTATTAGCTGCCGTACGTCCATCATATGTTGTCGCCGACCATCTGCCGCCCTCAGCCACCATCTGCGCCGCCTGTGTTCCAATCGCGAAAGTCGACGTCGGCAAACTCTATTTCAGTCTCGATCCTCGATAAGAGAGGATACCAATGGTTGTGGGTTCGTGTCGTGGGTTCGTCGCCGTGACTCATACACCGGTGCCGTCAGATAGCAGTTTGGAATGCCAACGACCACCCGTACGACCACTGTGATCGATCCGCCGACGAGTCAACATCGCTAATTGTTGAATCCGATTTACGAAGCGTCGCCATTAAACCGTGCATCAATTGTGTTCGTTCATAGTCAGGTTAGTCGTTTAAGGGTCGATTGATTTGTGATTTTATAAGTTCTCTTAGCATTAAGTTAGGTTGCTAAGTAAGGTCATGAATAAGCTTATGATGATAATTGTTAGTTGAAAAAGAAAAAAAAAGTCTATCTATATATCTATATATTTAGAGTTTCAAGTTAATGTCAAGCATGATATATATATATTATATATATATATATATATATATGTATTCGATGCATGGAAATTAAGGAAACAGGAAGTTCTTGGTAGTGTTGTCGCAAAAAGGTATATAAAAGGCAATGAGCTTTTAGTGATACATGGTTAGTTTAAAGAACGAGTCGTCGCATATTTTAGTTACCAAATAATTGTGTAATTAGATGTAAACCTTTTTGTAGGTTGACTTGTAGGTTGTTCAGTTTGCGAGTCAAGCATTCGGTCATCAATTAGCTTACAATTATCAGGTGAGTTACACTGTGCTTGTTTTATATTGTTATGTGTGTATGTATGCGTAATGGCGTGTTGTAAAAGGGAACCACATGCCCTTGATGAGTTGTGGGGGCGGACTCGCGTCCTAAGCAGGCGAGAAAAGGGAACCACATGCCCTTGATGAGTTGTGGGGGCGGACTCGCGTCCTAAGCAGGCGAGAAAAGGGAACCACATGCCCTTGATGAGTTGTGGGGGCAGATCCGTGTCCTAAGCTGGCGGAAAATATTGTCATATTCTCATGAGAATAGATTATTAATTGTTTGTGTCATTTATTGTAATGAGATGAGTTATGTGGCTTGAATGCTTGTAAACGTGTTGGCACCTATTATGGTATGTACTTGCATGATGGTGTAGGACATGCATGGTGTTTGCTCACTAAGCGTTTCGCTTACCGGTTGTTGTTTCCCTTTTTCCTCAGGTGCTAGTTTTGTGTGGATAAGGGCAAGGCCCCGGCTCGACTCCGTTGTTGGCGACAGTTCCGACCATTCCCTTTGAGATGTCGTTAAAACTAGATTTTTTTTATTCCGCTCGAGTTATGGTGTTATATTATGAACAGTTGGATTGCTAAACGATTGTGATAAATTTAACTTAAAATAATGATTCTTTTTGGCAATTAGAGTGGTTTGTATCAATTCAAGCCTTTTCTTTTAATGTTTTATTTTATTTTGTATTTTTGAAAATACGGTGTTACAGTTTAAGTACGATTCAGGTTTTCGGTTAATGTTTTTGGGTGAGCAAAACCCGTCCAACCCAAACTACGCATTTGAAACTTGAATCGTACTTAAACTTTAAAACCAAGACCCGAAAAACCCAATTTAATTGAGTTTTATAAAAACATTAACCGTACTTGAAAACATTAACCGAAAACTTGAATCGTACTTAAACCTGAATTGTACTTGAGTTTTATTGTTGTTTTTTCAATAAAAACTTAACTGTACTTGAGATTTTTTTTTTCAGTATATTTTTTTCGAAACTATTAATAGTATATATTAATACTCACATTAATAAAAGTATATTTAAAATGTTCGGGTTTTTCGGTAGGTTTGGTTCTGAAAATGCCAACCCAAACTGAACCCAAACTCCTCACCATTTTTATACCATTTTTAATGTTCGGGTATTCGGACGGGTTTGTTTTTATATGATTTTTTCCAGAACCGTATTATTGTTTTATATATTTTTTTACTTAACCGTACATAAGCTTTTTATTTATATGATCTTTAAAAAACATTAAAAAAATCAGTAACAAAAAAATAATAAAAGGTAGGAAAAAGGCATTAAAAGCTCATTAAATAGAAAACTACACCTAAATGGTAAATATGTTTAGGCATTAAAAGTCCATTAAATAGAAAAGTACACTTAAATGGTAAATATATTTAAAAAAAACACCCATTTGGTAAATATGTTTTTAAAAAACACCCATTTGGTCAAAAACTCAACTTTTAGGTATCTAATTTGAAGTATTTACTTAAACTTGACATGTATTTTTGGTATTTTCAATTGTATGCCGTCAATATCGACTACCTGCATTTGATTTTATACTTCAATTAAACATCATATGATCAGTTAAATATAATATTCACTAACACAAAATTAATTTTATTAAATTTGTTGAAAAAATTGTATTATAGAATTTACTTTTATATAACCAAATGATACGTATTTTTATGTAAAAATGTTATAAGTTGATGACGTTTGTTGGCATTAATTCTATGATTCTAACAACTTTTTATTATTAGCAACCCTATTCCGTGTCCCTTACATGAAGGCAAATAAGTTCTTTTTCCTTTCTTCTTATTCTTCTTCACACACACAATCTTCTTCACCACCATTGACCACCACCAACCATTCAAAAATATTTAAAAGAAATGCAATATTTGACTAAATTTTTTATCGTTTTCTGTATAAATACCTACAATATGAATTAATTATAATATTACAACGTTCTGAATTAAAATCGATGTGCCAATCAACTTGTAATTTATGTGGCTCATGTAATTGCTAAAAGGGACAAATGTTTGTATACAAGTCATGTATGGTGGCTATATTCATAGTTTGAAATTATGATAAAATACGGATATTGTTGACTTTGGGTCTATCCTCAACCGTTTTGATAGTCGTTCTTTCGTGTTTTGGTATTTTCATTTTTTGTACAGTATCATCAATCGAGTATAATTAAGTTTTAAAATTGGTTTTATTTTAGGTTAACCAATTTGCAAAATCTTAATTTTGAGAAACATGAAAAACTTCCCATTTTAGAAAGTCAAAGTGCAACCAATTTTGTTTTTATTCCTCTTATAAAAATATGAAGTCGGTTTGTAAGAATATATTGAACCCAATTAGATAATTGCTTCCCATAATGTCCCTTGAACAAAGGATCAAGGATCTAACATATATAAAGGAGAAATGATCCAAAGCTATCTGATGTACGTGAGACTCCAACACGCTCCCTCCAAAGGAAGCTAGACGTACCATAGATTGTCCGACAGCGTCAAGAGTGGCTTAATTAGACAAGTATCGATTGCCTTAGAGTGTCGAGTATCTAAAGTGGTAGACCTTGGTTCTAATACCATAAGATAATATGTGGAACTTCTAGATTATTTTCAAAAGGGAGCTCACAACAAGAAAATGATGTTTCAACATACACTACTAGAAAACTGAGCACCTTCTAGGGTATTTCGACATATTTTAGATGGAATATGAAAAGTAAATTTTATAAACTATTCAATGGATTTTTGACAGATTTTAGACGGAATATGTGTCGTCGAACTTCCACTACACACTATTTAAATAATCAAAAATAACTTTTTACTTTTCCATTGAGAATCCGTTGAAGGTTTCCATAAAAAATCTCTTTGAAAATATTTTTTTTTCTGAGTTAATTATGGATTTGGTCCTTGTGGTATTCATTTTTTTACTACTAAGGTCCCTAAACTCAATAAATTATGGATTGGGTCCGTGTGGTATTCAATTTTGCACTATTAGGGTCCCTCCCATAAATGGTTGTCTACTTTATTTGTTAAAGTAAAGGGTATTTTAGTCTTTTTAGTCTTTTCTTTACTTCAACAACTTTTTATCAATATTTTATTTTACATTTATGAATCTTCATCTTTCACACATTGAAGCTCAAGAACAATGGAACACATCACAACACCTTCAAGACTTCAACACATAAATCTTCATCTTCAAAACATGAACAATAATGAACATCATTCAATCTACATCTTTTTCCAAAAAAATGTGGTCTGCAAACCCCAATTTAATACATGAATCAGTTTCAAAATCATAATAAATCAAACAATGAATAAAGTAAAAACATTGGGCTAAACAATGAATAAAGTAGGGAAGTCAAAGAAGGGTGTTGAACGATAGTGGTGGTGAAGTTCAAAGAGATGATGAAGATTTGTAGCCACAAATTTTTCTTCACTGTAAGATAACCACAATTTCTACTCTACTTTGCTTCTTCTCCATTTTTCTTTTTCTCCACTTTTAGATAGCCACGATTTTTGGGTTTTGTATTGCATTTGTGCCAACCACAATTTCTGGGTTTAGGATCGATATGGTTTGTTTAGGATCTCATTTTGGGTTTGTGAAATCTCATACTTTTGGTTTAATTTAGGTTTTTTATTCATGGTTTGATTTATTATGTTTTTACTTTATTCATTGTTTGATTTATGATGATTTTCAAATTGATTCATGTATTAAATTGGGGTTTGCAGACCACATTTTTTTGGAAAAAGATGTAGATTGAATGATGTTCATTATTGTTCATTTGTGAAGATGAAGATTTATGTGTTGAAGTCTTGAAGGTGTTGTGATGTGTTTCATTGTTCTTGAGCTTCAATGTGGGAAAGATGAAGATTCATAAATGTAAAATAAAATATTGATAAAAAATTGTTGAAGTAAAGAAAAGACTAAAAAGACTAAAATACTCTTTACTTTAACAAATAAAGTAGACAACCATTCATGGGAGGGACCCTAATAGTGTAAAATTGAATACCACAAGGATCCAATCCATAATTTATTGAGTAGGGACCTTAGTAGTAAAAAAATGAATACCACAGGGACCAAATCCATAATTTACTCTTTTTTTTCTATTGAAAATCCGTTGAAGGATTTCGTTAAAAATCCCTCGGAACCAGCCTTTTAACAACACATAAACTCACACACACGTTCCCACGATATCTGGGATTCATTCGGACACCTGACTAATTCGCGTCGGTCTCAAACCAGCCTGAAGACTGGCTCGAAACTTGTGGGTAACACCATTTGTTAATGCAGATTTCGAACTCTGGTAGACAAGGTACCGTTCACCCCCTCCCACCCAAAGCTTTGTTCCCTTTAAAAGTATTTAAATTACTTAAATTTTGTTATTTTCTTTTCCTTTAAAAGATTCCGTCAAGAATCCATAAAAAGGCATCATCTAATTTGCTAAACTTTTTTTCTTTTTCATTGAAAATCCATCGAAAGATTCCATCGAAAATCCTTCAAAAAGTATTTAAATAACTAAGAGTTAAACTTTTTTTCCTTTTCCATCAAAGATCCATCAAAGGTTTTGTGGAAAATCCCTCGAAATTTAAGTATTTGAATTATTATAAGTAAACTTTTTTTTCTTTTCCGTTTCAATTCCTTGAGTGATGAATTAAAGCCGTAGATAAAATCATAAAAACATAATATCATGAAGGGAGGAGATCGGGACGGGATCGATACCAAACCGGTTGTAACTAAATATTTATGGGACTAAAAAATAAGACCGAATCGAACTGTATCTACTGGTTCGGTTTTGGTTTCGCAATGGGAAATTCGGTAGTAGGACCACTTAGGATTGAAAATATGAAAATGTATCAAATATGTATAAAAATTCAAATTATTTCAAAACCAATCCGAAAGAATCGAAAGTTTAATAATCAAATGTATGTTGAGGTACTGACTTTTTGATAGTCATTTAGGGGTACCGATTTTTCGAATACTTATGGAGAATGTTTCGGTAGTTTAGAAAATGATATGTCTTGATTGGAAAAAAAAATATAAATTAAGTTTATTTAGGAGATGATATGCTTACCTAAGAAATTAAAAAAATATATATAGTCTCTAAATATTCCGGTACGTTTTTGGGATTTTTCGAGAAATTCCCACTACCGAATACTGATTTTGTCAAATACTTGGAACCGAAAACCGGAACGAATACATGGTACCGGTTATGTCCCGGTTTGGTTCGGGAAGATGGTACTCGTGGCTCATCCCTAATCTATATATATATAAAAGCAAGATGTTGGAAGATGATGTGGACACCCTATCTATTGAGTATTTGCTTAAAGAAATTTTCTCCTTTTTTTGAATTTTTTAAATATTAAATAAATTAAAGACTATTCTACCCCTAAATGAAAATTACATGTTTTATCATAAGAAGGACTATTTGGTAATTTGACTTAACAATTTAATTAGCTTTAAGATTCATATTATTTAACTTTTAAGAACATTTATACTACCCTCTTCATCTTCTCATTTATTAATTAAAAAAAACCTACAACATATTCATCTATAAATAACAACCTAATGTCCCACAAAAATATAGTCAACAACTTTTAGTTCTATGTTTTGCTATTGAGTTCT
Organism: Centaurea solstitialis; assembly: GCA_030169165.1. NCBI lineage: Eukaryota > Viridiplantae > Streptophyta > Magnoliopsida > Asterales > Asteraceae > Centaurea > Centaurea solstitialis. The sequence goes on along the minus strand of CM058040.1, from coordinate 90,144,976 downwards.
ATGTTTTGCTATTGGTTCCTATGTTTGTTTGATTGTTGCTCATTCTTCGTAAGATTTCTAGGTAAGCTAATACTTTTTATGATTTCTGTAAGCTACATATTGTTTATGTGTGTATCAATTAATATTATTGTTTTTTATTTCTATAAAAAATCCATATTATTTTTATACGTTTTGTGTATATTCCCTGTTGTTATAAAAGTTTTTTGTTTTTTATTTAATTTTCAAAATTGTTACCTTTGTTTTTTTAATTTTCATTTTCATATTGTTTATATTGTAAGCTATATATTTTTTTTCATTTTCATATTTATTCTAATTTTCATATTTCCTAATTGATTTCTCCGTAAGCTATATATTATTTATGTGTGTCAATCAATATTATTGTTTTTTTATTTCTATAAAAAAATCCATAATATTTTTATACGTTTTTGCATATATTCCCTGTTGTTGTTATAAAAGTTTTTGGTTTTTTCTTTAATTTTCAAAACTTATTCTAATTGTTACCTTTGTTTTTTCATTTCCATATTTCCTGATTGATATTTATGTTAATACTATAACTTTTATCTTTCATTAAAATTCGTATAATGTTTTTAATTTGTGTATATTACACATGATTGTTAATAAGTTTTTGAGTTATTATTTGTAATTTCTTTACAATTGTTATAATTATTTCTTTATTGATATTTTCTACTTGATATTTTTGGTATACAAGTGTTTTAGTGGGTCTATTTCTTAATTTGTTTTGTTTATATTGTTATAGTTTTATAAAAAAAATTGTTGACAACAATCAAATTCTTATGTGATTTTTTATGCTATGTTTTGTTGGGATTCTCTTCTCATTCTTTTATATTTTCATAGTCCCTCAATTTATTTATTTTTATTAAAAACTACTAAAAATGAGATGATATTTGCTAACATCTTAATCCTTATTTTTTTTCCTTTGAACCAATAGATAAAATTAAAAATATTATTATTTAAAATATACTAAAATCATAAATAAAAATGAATGACATTATAACCAATATATATAAATAAAATTAGAATCAATATATAATTAAATAATTATTATCATAAATTTTTTTAATAAATGAATTATTTTTTACGAAGGATGTTGGAAGTATGATGTAACATTTTATCTATTGAGTATTTGCTTATAAAAATTTTCTCTTTTTTTTTTGAATTTTTTAAATATCAATTAAGCTAAAGACTATTCTACCCTTAAATGAAAATTATATTTTTATTTTTTATTAATACAAGGACTCTTTGATCAATTGACTTAACAATTTAATTAGTTTAACTTCCATATTATTTAACTTTTAAAAACATTTATTATACCATTTCCACCTTCTCATTTATTGATTAAAAGAAACCTACAACATAATCATCTATAATTACAACCTAATTAATATAGTTAAGTATGTGTTATTAACTCTCTCATTAGTAAATTGATAAATAGTTATTATATTTAATATCATTAACTAAATAAATACATAAAGTTAAAAAAAAAATACAAGAATCGGTACATATAAGTTAAATTATAACCAAACTAAAAGATATCGGAATCAATTAGCAATATATGAAAGAAAAAAAATTAAAAACATATATATGTACGAGTTCAAATGAAAACTCAGTTTTCAGATTCACCTGAAAATAACAACTTACTACAATTAATAATATATAGTTATGTTAATATTATTTTTTTTAATTTAAATCGAAATAAAACTATGCAAAAGAATTGAATTAGAATTAATTTAACATTTTTCATTTTACGTAATATAACTAAAACCTTTATTTTTCGAGATCTTTTATCCCAAAACTAAGTTATAAAGAAATAACCACATGCAAATCGAAAAAGTTCTAACATGAAAACATTAATGACTCAATTAGACTCGCATATGGTCTAAGTGATCACAATATTGAAGATTATTTTTACTCTTTGAGTGGGTTGGGAAGGGGCGTCGAGAAGTGTTTTAGTCAAAGTGGCAAACACATATAAATATTTTATGAAAATATTGTGTTGGGTTATATCAATACATTATGAGATATGCAAAAAAAAAATACTCATTAAACATCTCATTGTTATAATTAATAGTCTGACACGTTTCTTTTATTATTCGAGTCGATTAGAATGTATGACGATATGAAAGTTATTAGTTATTACTTTATTATGCACGAGACAACTTTAAATCAAATCTAATATTGATTTTTATTAACCTAATATATGATATGTTAATATTGGCTCATTAAACTACAATATTTTCTAAAAACTTTATTAACACCGCGCAACGCGCGGTTTCGAACACTAGTATCATGTAAAATCCTACGAAAAATCATATGAAGACCAAAATTCGTTGAAAATTTCTTGAAGACCAAAATCCATCGAAAATTCCTCGAAGAAAGCCTTTGAAATTCCATCAAAATTAACTTTAAAAAGTTGTTGCAAACCTCCTAGTATTGCAAGGGTTTTTTGATGGATCATGTTTGTTGATAATTCTAAAATCCATCTAAAATCATCATCTTCGACCAAATTTTGACAGATGATAAACTTCATCAAAAATTTGCATTTTCAACTAAATTTTCCATCTAAAATGCCCTTCATTTTTTAATGATATATAGAGAAAAATTGAAGATACAAACCTAGTAAATGTGGACTCTATCATGATGGTTGCTTTTGGTACCCTAATTAACATAATAGCATATTGATTTTTTTTTCCATGTTTGACGTAATTTTATATGGAAGAGACATGCTCAAACATGTTCCATCCTTTCATGGTTGAAGAAGGACATAACAATATTATCAATATTTTTTTTGAACGTCAAATTTACCAATATACTTTAAACTTTAAAGTTTAAACTAAAAAACTAATTCTTTTCTAAAACATAAAAAACATCTCCTTGATATTTTGTCCATAATTTGATAGACGAATAACTAAACTTCACTTGTGTCCGTCAAGGATTCATTTAAATTATTTTTAGTGTAACTTTACCCTCTTTAAACATTTAATTCATCGTTATTAGAATACTATTTTTATAGGCCTTCTATATATTTGATTAAATTATGCAACTTATCAAATATATATTAATAATAAAATTTAGAAAAATCGTAAAATAAAATTTGAAAATTACGTAAAACTAAGCTTTATATTTTGGTGTAATTTTTCCCGTTTGATATATAAAATCTTTATAAGAATGCTTCATTATAAAAAATTATTACATTATAATTTAATGAAATACATAAAATAATCAAAATATAAAAGAATTTAAACAAGTCGTACCTACTAGATATAAATTAATAGTTAGTTACATATTGTATCATATCATATGTATCATGTGACACTAGAAGTTCTGAAATTTGTTTTTATAAACGTTTTATTTTACTCAAGTTTACGTCCAAACAAATTGCATACGACATATGTGACAAACGTTGTTCCAGAAGAATCAACCAAGAAGGCGGCAATTTAGACTTTCCAATAAGATTGAAGTCAATTTTATACACCTTCCACCCTCCTTCCCATCCCTAAACCCTCATTTATTGTTATAAATTAACTCCCTTTTCCATAACTCAAGTGTTCTCTCAACTTACTCAATCAATCACCCAATGGAGGTGATCGTAGCACCTCAGGCAAATCCCATGGATTTCGACTTCACTTCTTCTGTATACGCAACCGCCCCCATGACGCCTAAATTCATGGCGGCCGCTGGTGACTACTACTTCAGTGCTCCCCCTAGCCCCACGAGAATATCGGAAATACCGCACCTTGATGACGATCATGATCATGATGATTTTGATGATGAGTTCGAAGAGAACGCCCGTGGCGGGAAGTTTCTTCCGATAACGGTTCCTTTCGCATGGGAGATCAAGCCCGGTGTCCCTAAATCATACGATTTCGCTTTCGATGTTAGTGGAGAGTTAACAAGTGATTCGATTGCAGCTGAAGATCTGTTTCAACATGGGTTGATCAAGAAGGAAACGAAAACCGCTATGGAAGAGAGGGAAAGAGGAAGAGAAAGAGGTTCTTCTTCGGGTAATTTATCGTCATCGAGAAGTCGAAGGACGCGATCGTTGCCTCCGGTGATTAGGGTTTTGGATCAAACACCAGCGGCTGTGAACACGATACCCCCATCGTCATCATCGGGTTCGACGTGTACGGCTCTTTCGGCTTCCGGGTCGGGTAAAGGGTCGAAAAAGTGGAGCTTTAAGGACTTGTTTTTATTCAGAAGTGCTTCGGATGGGCGAGCAATGGATCGGGATCCTTTGAAGAAGTATTCGGCTATTTTTCGAAAGCATGATGAGGATTTGAGGAACTCGAGTATGCGATCGGATAGAAACGGGTCCGGATCCGCATCGAAGAGAAGGGGTCGGGTATCGGCCCATGAGTTGCATTACACGGTGAACCGGGCGGTTTCGAACGATATGAAGAAAAAGACGTTCTTGCCCTATAAACAAGGGATTCTGGGAAGACTGGCGTTTAATCCAACGGTTCATGCACTTGCAAATGGGTTTGGACACTCTAATAAACATATTGAGTACCAATAAATCTGGCTATCTCACTTTATCTGTATCTATATCTATATATTTATATAGATGGTTTATGAGTTGAATTTGTTTGTTGTTTTTGGTTATTGTAAAGAGAACTATTGTTCCTAGATTTGTTCAACATCATGTAATCATGAAAAAAAATGTTCATATATATGCAGTGAATTAATCAGATTAAATTGAATACTACTGAAATCTTATAATTTTTATGAATCAAAAGCTTGATTATTTTGTTCATGTGATTGACAGAAAACAAATCTGGGTTTCTTTTAATTAATTCTTAGGCTATGCGTACCGCGAGCCTTGGCTTAGCGGGCTCGAGCCCGCCGGGCTGAGCGGGCGCGGTACGCAGCCATGGTAGCCGGCGGGTTCGTTTTGGAGAGGGTTGGCCAACCCGTTGTTTTGTGTGTCTTGTGTGTGTATGTTGTGTGTGAGAGGGTTGTGAGGGTTGGGCTACGGGTTGTAGAAGGTTGCAGAGGGTTAAGAGAGGGTTGAAGAAAAGGTGATGTGTCAGCTGATGTGGCAGTTAGGTTGGGAGGGTTGGGGTACTGATAGCCTTATGCTCCAAAGATAGGAGAGGACCTAGTAGAGCGCCAGTGTTTCATTCCTTCGTCATTATCTAAAACATTAGACTATTCGTAGCACCAACCTTTTATATCCTCAACCTTTCATGACATATTAGCATCACATCGGTTTTTCTCATCCTACCCTCTGAAGTCTGAACCCTCAAATGAAGTAACATCAACCTTACATAGTTACATACCATTATATCCTTACCCTTTTCTTATTATTTTAAATATAATATATAAGAGAGAGAAAAAGAGAAAGAAGGAGAGAGAGAGAGAGAGAGAGAGAGAGAGAGAGAGAGAGGCGGGTGAGGCAGGTTTGGAAACCCATACCACACCCTCCCCTAGGCGTACCACCAACATTTCGAAACCACTGAAATTTTCCCTTACCCGCCCCCTTATCCGTCCATGCTACTCATGGCCTTATAGAGTTGTGGGAAGCATCAATTTGTATGTCATCATATATATTTTGAAATTACATAAAGAAATAAGTTTCATTTTGATTAGTTTGCAAGACTTTTTATCCACTTTAGATAGCTTTTAATTTCAAATTTATTATGATTTTATATAATAAAAGTACTATTCTAACACGAAACCTTTTTATATTTAAAAAATCAAAAAATTAACTATAACACCAATATTATTTTATTAAAAAATATTTTTATTTTTTATAATTAAATGGCGTAATTATTTAAAAACTTTCATCCCCATTGCCCAAAGATGAAGTGGTAGGTAAACGAACGAGTCGAGCCGAGCCGAGTAGTATGTTAATTGAGTCGGGCCCAAAAAATAATTCTAGGCTCGAGCTCAACTCGAGCTCGATTAACTTTTTTAATGTAGGGCTCGAGCTCGAATATTTTTTGAGTTATCGGCTCGAGCTCGAAGCTCGTTTATGGGTTCGACTTCGTTATCGATTAACTCGCTTATCAACTCGAGTTCGATAACTTTTATATTTTTATACTATTATTAATAAATACATGAGCACGTTTGGCTCAAAAAAGGGTATGCTCAAATGGCTTGGTTCGGCTCGACTCGACTCGAAAAATTTAATCGAGTTTTCGAACGAGTCGAGTCGAACATTGGTGTTATAAAGCGGACTCGTTAAATTAACCGAACTCGATTTTATGTTCGAGATCGACTCGAGCTCGAATATTATTAAGCTCAAGCTCAAGCTTGAATAGCTCGTTAAAAGCTCGACTCACTAACACCGCTAGGCATAGACGCCTTAAAAATGAAGGAATTGAATCAGTCGCTAAGGTACAATAGCTTGAAGTTAAAGATACATTATCATCAATCAATCAGTGGACATGGACAATCCAAAAAACATATATAGTATATATTATACAATTTATATAATATCTACGCGTAATCCAAATAAACATATATAAAAAAGTCAAAACATGTGGCATCATCATACTTGTCACGTTTGCAAATTCTAAATTAAAAAACAAAGCCTTTTGATGATAAGGATGAAAAATATTCCTAGAATAATACTCCTTACATATAAAAAACTAATGACGTGCAACTTGATATATTGTTGAGTCGTTTTCCTTGAGCAGGTAAATAAATGAGAATAAATATGCATGTTTAGTACCTCAATTTTTGCTTGTTGTTCGTCGTGGTACCTTAGTTATGAAATGCCTACATTCGGATATTCATCATCTGGTCATATGTTATTTTCTGAGTTTTTAATGGATTAGTAATTAGTAACGATAATTAACCACAAACTCAAGACCAAAATTGGTGCATCTGAAATGAATTTGGGTATAACTATACTTAATTTTCATGACGGGTAGAAGATATACATCATCGTTTGAATTCATTTACAGTACCATGGACAACTTTTAAAGCTTAGAGGATCAAAAGTGTAGATTGGAGGAAGTTATGTTGCTATCCTTGATGAATACATATATCAAGAATTAATGTCGTAGATAAAAATTTAATTATGTTGCTATCCTTGATGAACACAAATATCAGGAGTTGATGCGGTAGATAAAAATTCATTATCTCAAATTTTTGTGTCTTTTTCACGTCCACAATCGCGAGAAGCCAATTCATTTATTTATTATGAAGAGGAAAAAAAAAGATGAATTAAATAAGTTTTTGATACGACGAAAGGTTAATGTAATTTTCCGGTGACTAAATAGAGAGAGAAAAACTTAGAGCACCTTTACGGACGTTGCAAATGGTCAAATAGTTGTCACATCATTTACAAGAAGGCGATACTTAATAAAATGGTAAGTTGGCATACAATGCCAAATGAAATAAACCAATACTACTTTAACTTAATATTCTTTTTCAACATTGGATTCTATTATGCTTGTTAAAAATATTATCTACAATTTATTTTAAAAAATGGTATTCTACATGAAATGCTTTTTACTTGATATTTTGTAATATGTAATATTTTGTAGTGTAATTATCGTATAATACTTTATAGTTAATTAATTACTAATATTATTATTTGTATTATAATATGTACCCATCTTAATAGGGTTTACTTCATAAAAGTATATCCAACTTGTCACGAAAAGTTATTGTATGTACTGTACTTTGGTTTTTACCTTTTAACGTATCAATACTTTAAAATTTGACATTTTCATGTATCCGGTTACCTGTTCAACAGGTAACCGGTAAATTTGACCCTTTTTTCATTTTTTAAAATACACATCACTAATTCCATAAAGATGATGATGAAGATTGATGAACATAAACATGAACCCTAAATCTGAAGTTGAAGACGAAACTTAGAAACAAATCAAAACAATCTGATACAAATCAACCCCAATTCTGATACCTATATTTGATACACATTAATCTCATACGTAAATCTAAATCTGACACACATCAATCTCATAACTAAATCTGGGTATCAAGTTGATAACCAATATTACAGAAATCAAACCCTAAAATAGAATAAACAAATCAAATCAAGAACCATGAACAAATCTAACATGAAATCGAAACCTGGTGGTGGTGGCGACGCTGGCTGTGGTGGTGATGCAAACCAAAATCGAACCCAAATCAAACCCCCCAGATCCAGATCGAACCCCAAATCGAACCCCAATCAAAAATTGAAATCGAACGATTTAGGCCGGTGTTGGTGACGATTCAGGTGGTGATGGCGAAGCTGGTGCTAGCGGCGGCCGATGGTGGTGACGAAGTTGGTTTGTGATGATTCAGGTGGTCGTGGTGGTGACGATTTAGGTTTGTGTTAGCGGCGGCCGGTGGTGATGGTGAAGCTGGTAGTGGCAGCAGCCGACGGTGATGGCAACGCTGGTGGTAGCGGCGGCCGCCGGCGACCGGTGACGATGATGAAAGGTTTGGTTTAGGTTTTCTCTGGTTTGGTTTCTGGAAATCGTGATGAAGAAGAACATATTTTGTTTTTTTTTTTTTTAATTTTCTTACAATTTAATTTAATTTTTAATTATTTTCAAACAAAAAAATTACATGTCAGCATCTAGTCATCTGCCATGTCACTAAAACCGGTGCCACGTCAACGGGTAACCTGCTATAACAGGTTAGATACATTAAAATGTCAATTTTAAAAGTATTGATACGTCAAAAGGTAAAAACCAAAGTACAGTACATACAATAACTTTTCGTGATAAGTTGGATACACTTTTACGAAGTAAACCCCATCTTAATAAGATAAATAGGTCACATTTAGTATTTTTTTATATTATAAATTAATAAAATATATGAATATTTTTTTTAGATAAGGTTCACCTGGGTTTGCCCAAACTACATCCTTGGTAATTTTTACCGAGAAAATATATGAATATTAATATAAAGTAGTTTGTAATACCGTAATAGAGACCGTTTTTGAAAGATTTATATATTATAGATCAATAAAATATGTGAATATAAATTAATAACTAGTTGATAAGCTGAAAATTTTATAGATGGTATTAAAATACATAACTTTAACCAAACCAATCAAGATGAGAAAGTGAAAGCCTAGATAGCTAATTGGGTCAACTTAAAGGTGCCACAAAGGGGCCTAAATTTACGTTGAAAAGGTCTAGACATGAATGAAAGAAAATATGTAATAAGAAAAAATATCATTTAACATGAAAACTCTCTCCAAATAAAATGCTAGAGAGATGTTTAATCTTAAAAATGGAAAAAAAAATGTTTTGAACACGAAAAATTGCATTAAAATTGAATAAATTTTGTTTTGGTAGTAATTTTAAGGAATCAACTTTAAAATCATCATTAAAGATATGACAAAAGGTTGGCATTTATTTAAAGATCTTATTTATTAGTTGAATAGAAAACCGATCACCTTAATATTACGTGATAGTTAAATCACAAATTAAAAAAAATACATGTATATTTCAATTGTCATTCATTATTAATTTTAAAAATAATATTATGTCACTCACATCACTCCCTAACCCCCATTGACAGACTCATCTCCTCTCATCTAGCCTTTCACTGAATCGAATTACATAACAAGACATGCTTCCATGCCTATGAGTCGAATGCATAAGGCCATCCGTAGTGGAAGCCGGGTAACCTTCGGGTTACCTTCGGTTTATATCAAGCCGACGGCTTGAGGAGTGCACACCGCCGCATGTGTGAGCGGCTTGAGGAGAAACGGTTTCTCCAACCCGTTGTTTATTCGACCGTTACCCCACCCCCCCTACCCTCCAACGGCTGCTTTTTTATTTTTTGTTTTTTTTTCTTTTTCAAATTTCAATATTATATATACTACACTACTCTCTACACAACTCTCTACACAACTCTACACACAACTCTCTACACTCAACTCTCTACACACAACTCTCTACACACAAGTCACTACACATCCAAATGGATTCGCAAAACACTCCGAAACAAAGAAGAACCCGACAAACCCAAAGCCAACCGATGCCGACAAACCCTGTTGGGTTTTTGTGGGTATCCTCTGATCGAACTGACTCGAGGATTATCTCAGATCTATCAAAACCTTGCTGGTTTGATATATCTCATAAGTTAATCAAACTGATAAAACCTACGTGATCAAAACACGCTGTTTTGATCTTACTTGTGCGGAAGCGATAAAAGCTAAAAACCCATTAAGCCTAATGATCTTTAATTGTTATAGCTTTAATCCTATTAGTTTGGTTTAGATCAATTTACCTGGTTGCTTGAGAATAGATCCACCAATGATCGACCAGCGAACGTCCCTCTAGTAGGACTGTATGAAACCCGAATAACAAGAATCTGGAATCCGACGAGGGGGTGGTCGGCGCCGGTTTTGGGAGAGAGAGGAGGAGGACTCAAAAATTGATTTTCTAACTGAAAAGCTTATTATTTTTCCTTAACCCATAGGCTTTATTTATATGGAGGAAAAATACAGTTTGTATGGAATCCAGTTTCCTTATAATAATTATCTCAAATCTTTTCCTTTTAAATTAGCTGGAAAAGAATTTGCATACGATAATTATGATTTATATATTTATCTAATATATAAAATCTTATTAATTAACTATTATATATTTATTTGCCTAATAAATATATAATATCCTAATTAATTAATAATCCTCCAACTTTGGTAATTCTGACTGAAATTACCCAACTGATTTATAATACACTATTATAAATCCTAACTCTCTATCTCGGGGTTTCATCTAACTTGTTCGACTTATAGGTCCTCACAGGTGTGACCCTCAAGTGTCTTGTAACATTGGATGCGTAATCACTTGGTTTGTCAACTCTGCACATAATTCCTAACAAACTCCCACTTGTGCAAGTTGGCAATACCACCTTTGATTATACTGACCTAAGGAGGCCCCTAGACAGGCACTTAGGCTGACCAGGTTACAAGAACTCTTATACCCAGACTGGTGATATAAACATTCCGTGAGGAACTAGGTATCTATGAAACTACTGTTCATTGATTGGGTATATCTTGGCTTTTCCCTTTGCATCGCGATATTTCATCTGTGAGCATGAGCTTGGAAAGTGTCAACTCTAAATACTCAAGATTCTGTTCTCTTGATTATCTGACTTTCACTGATAGGTAAACGACAAAGAACTAATCAGTTCGTTTGGGCATGGCCATGCACTTCATCAGTATACTTAGTCAGTCAAGATGGGCCCAGAAATATCTCTCTTCTGAGAAGAGGTGCAAATCCCATCTTGCATATCTGCCTTTAACACCACGGCTTCCGCTGAATCTAGTTACACCCTTTATAGCCACCCTGTTACGGCGTAGCGGTTGAGTACACTAAGAATTCAGTAGTCCTCATGATATCAAATCAGATACCTCAGGTGATAGGGACAACCACTGTGAGATTTACTTATGACTTTATTCCAAGAAGTAATCTCAATCGCGGATCACGTCCGATATTTGATACTCTATCAAATATCTGTGCAACTTTTAGTCTACAACACTTGTAGCTGTTATTCAGCAACTGATCATAACTACCTGAAAGTTCACAATGACTTTAACACCTTATCATGCTCCCACATTGATAAGTTGTCACGGACAGATTTTGAACGAAAAATCGGAGACTGATTTCATTCCTGGATGTATTAAAAACATGCAAAAATGTGAAAGTGATAAAGAAATCAATCTTGTATAGTCCATATTACACGCTGTAATAATAACAAGATTGAATGTCTTTTCTTTTAACAACTTTCATCTTATCTATTTAACATTTGTTAAATACTGGTCTAAAATGAAGTATCACCTACCTTCAGTTTTAAACCCTTTGATTAAAGTTTACCTATTTTAATCAAAGTGATAACCAAAAATACAAGTCTGTTCATACGATCTACTTGTATCTGCTAATTATTGTTCTGCAAACACTTCTTAAAACAATAACTAGTCTTTTATCATATTCCGTGAACTCGGAGACCTGGACTAACTTCCAGTTCCTGAATATGAAGGACTGCAACTTTCCTTAGTTGCTGTGTAGATGAATGATTTCTACCTGAAATCCGATTCCATTTGCAATCCTGGCAAATCTACTGGAATGCTATATATTTTAATCCAACACTTCAATTATTGATTTTTAAGTCAGTCACGACCTTTGTTTCATGGGTCTTGAAACTTTTATCCTTTTAACTAAAAGGGTAAATTATATCTTATGAATTCTTATCCTACCTGGATTTATGAATTCCGAGATATATCAATAATTATGTCTTTTATTCTTTTATCTCAGACTAGACAGAGAATAAATTGGGCTCCCACTTACTTGCATAAAAACTAACTATTACTCAAAATTTACTATTGACTTAGTCAAAACTTTGATTAATCAATCCTAATTTCAAGTAATGAACTTTGAGAATTTCCCTTTTATGAAACTCAACTGGATTTGGTCAAATCCTAATTCCAAACCTTGGAATCCTCCTAGTTTCATAAATACTGTTATTAACCCCATCTGAGTTAATATCCTAAATTCTCCTTTTAAAACATTTGAATAAAACTTGATCAAACTTGATTAGTTAATTCTTGAGAATTTCTTTTATAAAACTTAACTGGATTTGGTCAAATCCTAATTCCAGAACTTGGAATCTTTCTAGTTTTATAAATGCTGTTATTAACGCTATCTGAGTTAATATCTTAAATTCTCCCTCTTGATCGCAAAACTATTATTCATAAATGTTTTATTCTCAAAACGCATTCCTATAGAATCTCGTGTGTTTTGATAGTTTTTATACAAATTACTTCAACTTCATTAAAGTAATTATAACAGGCATCAACTAGGATCATACAGATATAAGAATATCAGGCACAATCAGATATTTCTATGTCAAGACAATAACTTTTGAAAAATAAAACCATGAAATTATAAAATATAATTATCCAAAATTGTTTAAAACCATAAACCCCAAAAATAACTATAAATTCAAAAATGTCTTGACTTAAATCATCTCGTACTTAAGATCCTCGGCAACTCCTGGGCACTTCACTTCATTTCTGACCTCCTGCAATAATCATTTGCTCTAGGTATCAGTATACTTGTAAGCTAACAAGTAAGAAGTGACAAAATAAAGCAATCATAAATTTTCTGAGGTTTACATACCTGCTTCATGACGCTTAGGGCAGTTTTGCCTCCAATGACCGATCTCATTGCATATAAAGCAGCGATTCTCGGTCCTAGCTTTGTTTGGCTTAACCTTCTTGCCCTTGCCCTTGCCTTTGCCTTTCTTGGGTGCACTCTGGATGGCCTGGACTGGTCCTTTTCCTTTACTGGTGCTAGCTTGCCCATTCTTCTTTTTAACCCCTCCGTCTTTCACCATCAAGACATCCTTGGTCTTGTTCTTGTTCCCCATATTCAGTTCAGCTGTCTTTAGCATGGAGTGCAACTCTGCTATTGTTTTCTCCATGTTATTCATATTGTAATTGACTACGAAGGGCCTGTAGTCTTCTGACAGTGAATTGAGTATGGTGTCTGTTGCTAGCTGCAACGGAACAGGATGACCAAGCCTCTCCAGATGATCTAAGTGCCGTTTCATTTTCATGACATGGTCACTTACTGACGTCCCTCTTACCATTTTGCACTCATTGAATGCTTTGGTGGCATCGTAGCGTTCTGTACGAGCCTGAGTCTGAAACATGTCCCTCAGCTGGCGGATCATGTCGTAAGCATTTGTATTTATGAGCCCTGCTTGCAGATCTGGGCTCATAGTTGCTAACATCAGACAGGCGACATCAAGGAGATCATCCGAGTGCTTCTTGTGGGCATTTTTGGCAGCGGCTGGAGCGTTTGCCGGAGGTGCCTCCCCAAGTGGCTCTTCAAGCACATACCACTTTCTCTCATGTCTGAGCACAATCATCAGATTGCGCTCCCAGTCGAGAAAGTTAGGGCCGGTCATTTTATCCTTCTCTAGGATAGATCGGAGGGAAAGATTATTAGTGCTGGTGACAGTGCTTGCCATCTACACAAGATAAAACTTTTGGTCTTAGCAACTGTAAATAGATAAATTTCCAATAAAATATCAATAAACCCTTAAATGATCAATTTATTGGACTAGGATCCTTATTTCATACGTCCTGATGTGCGTAATGTTCTTGCTCCACCAGACTCGTATTTATTTCGGTAGGTAAGGACTTTTACCAATCATATCTAACTGACATGACTCCTAGATCTTTTCGGGACCATGGCAACTACCTGTGCATGTTTTAGTCCCTCTAAGTGCTTTTTGGCCCGGTACCACCCGGTGAACATTATAGTACCAAAACAGATCTCACCATTTTGGGGACCTGATCACTATACTCTGGCCGGTACCACCCGGAGATAATTCGCAGAGTTATGTAACCCTTCAGCTTCAGTTTGAACACAGACGTTGAATGTGTGATCACTTACAACGCCTATGTACTTTACGCCGAAGGTGCCCCTAGATGGGTTGCACTACTGATCTATGATTTTCGGGGTTTTGAAAAACTTTATTTCCAGGCTTTTGAAAAACTGATTGTTATAAAGGCTACTTATGTTTTAAACTAACTGTTTCAAACACACACGTAATTTTAAAACTAACTGTTCTAAAATTACTTGCTAACTAACTGTTTTAACAGCACACCTAGTTGATTAAAACTAACTGTTTTTGTCAACTTGCCTTTTATATATAGCAATCATCTATAGGTTTTTAAATCAAAAACTATCGTTTTGAAAAGTTTAACGAAACTAAAACCTATATTCCCTTTTGTGATATAAACTAGTTTTAAAGTAACAATTCTATTTAAAACTATTAACATGGAGGATATCACAAATAATTAATCAATCATGCAATTAAACAATAATTAATCACATAGTACCTAATTATAGTTTCTGCCAACGTTTCCTAGGGACCAATAATGACCTATTCTATTAAAAGCTTCAAAACTTGCGTAGCTCCCACTGGCCTCGCCATGTTTTGTTAGTACTCCGGTAGTGATGAAGTAGCTCCCACTGGCCTCGTCATCCCGAAAGAATAAAACAATTCTATCCTAAGGTCATTATTACATAAGGGGTTGTAAATGGCACGCAGGCCTCCCCGCAAATATGTCAAGGGTCTAGGTTGGCAAAATACTATAATAGATATATATATATATATATATGTAAAATCAAACTGAAATCCGTATATCGAGCTCAAGCAATTACGTAAATATATAAACATGCAATATAACAAGAAATAAATCTGGATCCGTTAAAGTTATCTTGTCTCAATTATTGCAAAACCTGGTCTTATAACTGATTCGAAAAACAAACTGTTTTATGAACCAAAAACCTTTAGACTGAAAAATGGTTTTTACTTAAAACTGAGATAAAACTAAAACCATTTTAGCTAAAAATAATCCTTTTACCCAAAAATTTATATCAAATAGGTTTTATCGATCCAATTTTTTTTTGTAATACTGGCCCTTAGTGTTTTAATAATAAAAACATAAAATTAGGCCTAAATAAACGGTGAAAAATTTAATTCCGAAACTCAACTGGTTTGAATAAATTTTATTGGATAAAATTGAACAGAAAAATAATTTTTGGATAAGAAAGCTTAAAACCAAACGAACTCTTTTTGGGCCATCACTTGGTCCAAAGAACTGGGCCTTGGGTCTGGATAACGCAACTAGGCCCAAACACGAAGAACCCTAGGTTCATTCTGTGG
The DNA here is from genome assembly GCA_030169165.1 of Centaurea solstitialis. Taxonomy (NCBI): domain Eukaryota; kingdom Viridiplantae; phylum Streptophyta; class Magnoliopsida; order Asterales; family Asteraceae; genus Centaurea; species Centaurea solstitialis. The sequence goes on along the minus strand of CM058040.1, from coordinate 90,129,292 downwards.
TCAAGAACCGCCACCTACCACCGTATTAGTGGTGCGGTGATCGGCTTCGGCCATAGCCGTCGCCACCACCGCCCGCCTTCATCGTCCACCAGCAATAGTAGCAACGAAACCCGTTGCCACCATCAATCACCGCAAAAGGATGTCACCACCACGCTGGTGGTGTTGCCGTGGTCCATCCACAATCCGGCTACGGCCGAACGTGGTGCGGGTTTTTATTGAATGCGGAACCGTCGATCACCATCATCACTAGGCATGGCCGTGAGGCAGCCAGTGGTGGTTGGTCTGGCGGCGGCTAACGCCACCGCCTTGGCTTGGCCTTAGGGCAGCCGGCGGTTGGCCTAAGGTCGTCCATCACCACCGCACATCGCCTACCTCCACCGAACTGGTGGTTTTGGTTTGGTAGTTACCGGATTGCCGCCACCACCTCTCTGGTGGTCCGGCTTGGCGTCTGTCGCTGGGTGCGGCGGTTATTGCTGCTGTGAACACCGCCGTCCACCACCGCTGCGATGGCTCGATCGAATACCACCGCCACCACAAACGGTGGTGCGGTGGTTGGTTCTACACCCTCACGTCGCTGCCACCATACGCAACTGGTGGTCTGCCGGGGAAAACACGAAATCGCCGCCACCACCTCTCTGGTGGTTTGGCCAGGCGTTTGTCGCCGCTAGGTGCGGCGGCTATTCTCGTTTCGGGTCGCCGTGGATATCGTCATCCACCATCGCCACCGTTGCCGCTTCTGGCTTCGGTTTGTGGTGGAACTCGGCCATAGCCGAGCTTTGCGTTTCAACTACCACCACCGCCACTACCACCGTCGCTGCTGCGATTGGTGGCTGGTTGCGTTCACCGACCTGGTGATGCAGCCGTGGCTCGGGGCGCGGGTTTCAGCCGTGGTTCACGGTCACCACCACTCTGGCAGCTAGGCCGATCTTGAACCAATCAGCGATGCTATCACCATCACTTATGGTGGTCCGGGTTTTGGGTCCTTACGAACAGTTAAAAAATAATTTGACAGATCTTGTGAATAAAATCAGATTTTTAAATCAAAAGAATGATTATCATTGATAAATTCGAAGTAATCATCAAAATTTAAAAAAAAAATCAGATTTATTAAAACTTGATACACAAGCAACAAATTTTAACGGATCACTCATAAACTGATAAATTGATAAACAGATAAAAAAAAACTAAACGATCTATCAATCATGGCTCTGATACCACTGTTGGGTTTTTGTGGATATCCTCTGATCGAACTGACTCGAGGATTATCTCAGATCTATCAAAACCTTGCTGGTTTGATATATCTCATAAGTTAATCAAACTGATAAAACCTACGTGATCAAAACACGCTGTTTTGATCTTACTTGTGCGGAAGCGATAAAAGCTAAAAACCCATTAAGCCTAATGATCTTTAATTGTTATAGTTTTAATCCTATTAGTTTGGTTTAGATCAATTTACCTGGTTGCTTGAGAATAGATCCACCAATGATCGACCAGCGAACGTCCCTCTAGTAGGACTGTATGAAACCCGAATAACAAGAATCTGGAATCCGACGAGGGGGTGGTCGGCACCGGTTTTGGGAGAGAGAGAGGAGGAGGACTCAAAAATTGATTTTCTAACTGGAAAGCTTATTATTTTTCCTTAACTCATAGGCTTTATTTATATGGAGGAAAAATACAGTTTGTATGGAATCCAGTTTCCTTATAATAATTATCTCAAATCTTTTCCTTTTAAATTAGCTGGAAAAGAATTTGCATACGATAATTATGATTTATATATTTATCTAATATATAAAATCTTATTAATTAACTATTATATATTTATTTGCCTAATAAATATATAATATTCTAATTAATTAATAATCCTCCAACTTTGGTAATTCTGACTGAAATTACCCAACTGATTTATAATACACTATTATAAATCCTAACTCTCTATCTCGGGGTTTCATCTAACTTGTTCGACTTATAGGTCCTCACAGGTGTGACCCTCAAGTGTCTTGTAACATTGGATGCGTAATCACTTGGTTTGTCAACTCTGCACATAATTCCTAACAAACCCAAACCAACCGATGCCGACAAACCCAAACCAAACTTTGAGTTCCGCCGGTTCGTATATACCACAAATGCCGAGTCCCACATATCTCGCCCGCAATACCGATTGGGTCATCCCGCCATCCGCCGCCGTATACGATCCGAATTTTTTTAACACCAACGTTCCGCACTACGGAATGAGCCATGGTAATCTTTTACCGATGATGGCTCAATCCTTTACGGGAATGCTCACTCAATCGAGTCCCATGGCGTCTCAATCAACTCCTACTCCAACTCCGACAACGATGCCAAATATAAACGACCCGAGATAGAGTAGAAAGCTCGCCCGAATATGATGAGGTACCCGAAACGCAACCAACGCCGCCATCCCCACCACCACCATCGGGCACGGGCAAAAAAGGCAAAAAAGGAAAAGGCAATGCCAATTCCCCGAAAGACGGGAAAAGAAAATTCCCCGACCGGGAGCCGCCGAAAAAGTGGACACCCGAGGAGGAGGTTGCGTTGGCGATGTCATGGGTGGCGACTTCGGAGGATTCCGTAGTAGGTAACAATCGTAGGCAAGGTATTTTATATATGGATTGTGTGATTTTGTCAATATAACGCAACTTACGAACTTTTTTATTTTTATTTTTTTTAATTTTAATTTGATTGTAGCGTTTTTATTTTTAATGTTAGTATTATTTTTATTTTCAATTTTAATTTTAATGTAACTTTTAATTTTTATTATTAATATTTTAAAATTAATTAAAATGAATTTTGATGGAGTGGGTTGCAGTGGGTCGACAGTGGATGAAATTGGTAGTTTTGGGTAGTTTTGTGGAAAGCTGATGTGGCGCTGATGTGGCAGCTGAAACCATTGAAGTGCAGTGGGTCGACAGTGGATGGCCTAATAGTCTAAAACATTACATGACTCAAATTGAATGACTAACACACTCATATTCCAATCGACTTGTTGTCCTCAAAATAGGGGTGAGCATGATATTAGTACCGTACAGTCCGTACTGAACCGGTATTGTATAAAAATTTCCCGACACCGAAAATATAAAAAACTTAATACCGAATGCCGAACCGATTAGAAGTGTACGATACCGGTTCGGTAACAATATTTCGGTACTAGTACCCTATCAGTCCCGATTTTCCACTTTACAACCTGCAAACTTTGATATCTTGAAGTTAGATATTAAAGGGGTTGATTAATGACAAGAAATTGAAACCTTTTGAAGGTTTATAGTTGGTATCATCACCCTTTTGCTAGTATTGAACCATTGTATTTGGAATGGATTTGGGATTTGTTTTGGGATTTTTGAAAAAAAAAAAGTGTTTTTTCAACTTTCGGTACTAGGCGACATTATCGGTAATTAGAGAGAACCTATATTACCGAATACCGATTATAGAAAAAACATAGAATCGATTACAATACCAAAATACATAAATCGGTCTAAAATCAGTATGATACCGATTCGATATCGGTATTTGGGACTCGTTGCTCAACCTACCTTGAAATCCATTGTGTTAATACCTTATGGTTTGGAGGGATCTTCAGCCATGTCTGTGTTAATAATGTTATGTGGCTCAAACCCATCAAGTAAAATCTCTACTTCAACAAATTTCATGTTTGACCAAGCTCCGTGTGACTAAGGACTTAATACAAAACAAGGCAAGTAAATGAAGTGATAAATGAGTGAAACACTTCAACCTCAAACAACCAAAATATTAAAATGCAGTAGAGACTAAAAAGTTAAGTTAACATCAAGTGTTAGATGCTAAAAGTTCCATATGATCATCTAAGAATTACGAGCAAACAAAACAAACCAATCATACATTGAAAAAAAAAAGAATCAAGAACCTGAAAGTTCATTGCAGATTAATTTGATCGCATATTAAAGGCGTTGAAGTGAGAGGCGTGGATTGAATGAATTGAGCGACTGAGATGCATGGATCGGTTGAGAGAGACGATGGATGAGGTGAAGCCATGTAGTGGAGTGCGTAACTTCGTAAGAGAGTGATCGTGGAATAGATTTAGAATGGGTTAAGAGGATAGTAAGAGGCATGTGAATTTCTTGTTGAAAAAAAGAGTGTTTTGGGATTTGTTTTGTGGTAAGAGGTTTTTACCAAGGTTCTAAATGGCGCGAGGCCTGGCGTGGCGGCGAGGTCACATCTCAAGCCTTCCGAGTAAAGGCGAGGCCATGGCGTTTTTTAAGGCGTGGCTTAAGGCGGCAAATTTGTATATAATATACATGTATATATGTGTGTTTGTGTTTATATGCATGTATAAAATGGTAAAATAGAAGATTTTCTAAATTCTAATATATATTAACAGGCACATTATAACCGATACGAATGGAAAAACTCCAATTGAAGTTCGAGATACACAAATTCAAAAATCAAAATTACACATTTTAAAGCCATGGCGCGCCTCAACGAGCTCGACACCATACATCGACGCCATGGGGTGATGGGGGTTAACGTGGCGGCAAGGTGGCGCCTCGGCGCCATGGCGGCGCCAAGGCGCGCCTTTTAGATCATTGGTTTTTACCTCTTATCACAAGACAAACACAAATGCTCTTGAAAATCGAACTTGTTTTTAAATCAGATGCTCTTGAAAGCTGAAGTTGTTAATCGTTCTACTAGTAAATCATATCCTATGTACAATTGCAAATAGCCCTCTTATGCTACCTAAAAGGTTAACCTGGCAACTCTGGTGGTCAATATATAAATAATAAAACCTCAAGGACTTGAAATCAAAATTAAAACCCAAACTTCAGATAACCGTTTAATGTTCCATTCCTAATCTCAGCAGAAAACCTTCCACAAGCAATCGTCAATGGCGTCTTCTTCGTCACTTCACATTTCGATAACACTTCCACTCTCCGCAGCTACTAATGCCGATAAACGCTTCCACTTCAGCCACAAGTTTTCAATTCAATTTCCCGATAGAAAGAAGGTTTGCATTCTAAATTTGTATCCCTAGTTGTTTTCATTTATTTGCATCATATTATTATTATTATTATTATTATTATCATCTCCACCATTTCATATGAAGAAATCGGAAATTGATGAAATTGAGATCTCCTAGGGTAGTGTTGTTATCATTATATGAGATCTCCTTTAAGCATATTGTTACAAAGATGAACATAAACACATAATCAGGAATGGATTTAACATAATACCATAAAGAGTTAATCGGAACTAACCTAGAGCATTCGAGTTAAGCTCAGTGAAGCTGAAGCAGTGTGTGTCATTGAAGCCTTCTAAAGCTCTATATTGTTTGCTTCAAAAAGGGGCTGAACCAAATAGGTATTCATGTAGGCAATAAGGAATATATATATATATATATATATAGAGAGAGAGAGAGAGAGAGAGGAAAGTTCAAATGTGAACCACTTTTTGGTTGTGAACGTGAGGACAGCCGACAGCGCGACACGTGGCGGCTTTGAGTGTGGTCCCCTCCTTTAATTCAATGCCCTCCCATGAATCGCGCCTAGTCATCCACCGTGGATCTGACGTGTCGCACTCTCATCTGTCTCCACGTTCACAACCAAAAAGTGGTTCACATTTGACCCACCCCTGTGTGTGTGTATATATATATATATAACCAGATTATAACCAATATAGGGTTCTCTAGGTAAGTATAATAATTTAAATCAAGTGTCTTTTAAGATTTAATACTGATAATGTTAAAGTCCAAACTTTATTTCCAACAAGCTTTAGTAGAGTATGAAGGTATCTTGTTTACTCCCTACACCAGTTTTGTCCAAAACCAACTACAAGCTATTATCTTTGCGTTACAAAAGCAATTTCAGTATTATCCAAAGTATCTTCCGAATGTAACAAGTTATCCAATTTGTTCAATATGATTGGTTCTTATTTGGGTTTGATTGATGTTAAAAGTGTTGAAGCAGGAGAAAGTTGTAGCTTGAAGGTATGTATTACTTCACCCTGTCTGGTGTTGTGCTACTATCACTTAACTCTACCCATGAGAATAGAGCGGTTGTTTCTATGAATACCCTGACATGTGAAAAGTGTCTGAAAAAGAGAGAAAGTTAGCTAGCCTAGAAAGTTTGTGTGTATACTCACTTAAACTATGAGATAGATATCAACTTGAAGAAGAAGGATTTGGGTCCCAGTTACATATTGTGTTAGGTTCATGCTAGTGGATCGTTAGAAATGCAGCTAAAATCATTTGGCAAGTAGATATTGTGCTTGTATGACAGTATGAGTGCATAACTACAGCTTCAACAGTTTAGAAATGGATCATCACATTTACCTTTTTCAATTTTTATCTATGCCATTGCAAATAGTGCTGGGGTATTCGAAGCAATCGGAGTCTTGTTGGTGGAATTATGTCGGAAATGAGAGATCCTTCAGCTGAGACAGGGCTCACACCAAAAGCTTCTACTTCACTACAGATAGGGTCGCCAATCATCATAGTTGAAGCTCCTAAAATGTTGAAGACGGCAGCTTCTATGCCTTGTCTCAGAGCTAATTCTGGCTTAGTCAAAGCTGGGGACGTTGGCAGGTACTCTTTCTCTCTTTCTCATACACACATTTTTTTAGATAGCAGAACGTTTTTCTTAAAAAGTTATATTCCATAGCAAAAAGCGACTTCCTCATGAAAAGATTGTAGTGAAACTAATAAATCATTTTGATATTTCCATTTCTAAACGATTATTACATGTGATGGAAAATCATAGACATGATATACATGTTCTTTATATTTTTATTTGGTGAAATATGTTTTTGGTTAAAATGGAAATATACCTTTAATATATATAAGAAGTTGGCAATATTCTGGATTTGGCTGTGGCTAGCCACCAAAATGATGTTGTTTTATTTAATAAACCTTGTGTGCACGAATTTTGACCATGGTGTAGGCTATGCTAACGAGACCATAGCCTCTGCCCTTTAAGTGAAAAAAGGACAGAACAGTCTTTTCTACGTGTGTGTGCATGGTTTATCTGTTTATGTCTATATGATGTACACATTTATGTGGGTGTTGCTGTTTGTAAGAGAGAGTGAGCCGTACACCTATTGCTGCTTCATATCCATGTTTTGCCTTATAACATACTAAATTCAAAATCATTAAACAGTTAAAAATTGAAATCTAGACACTGGAGTTTTTTATTTGAAGTAGATGAAACCTCCTTGATAAGCTTACAACATGTGCAGGATTATGTCAAGGAAGCCCAAGGATGTATGGGCAGTTCGTTTAGCTATTGGTACTTATCTTATAGATGGAAAGTACTTCAAGCCCTTACAGTTAGATGAGGATAACTGATATTTGTTTCATATATATGCATAGTCTGTATCTCAAACTGTATATTACATATAACAATCATACACCCTGGTGTTAGACTGACCTTATATATAAGAAGAAAAAAAGGAGATTCTTTTGATTGGAATCATCTGTTCTTTGTTATACAATAATTTAAACCAATAGCATTATTAAGTATGTACCATCTAGACCAAACAATCTTAGTATATTCCACCTGAAGGTAGGTCTTGTAGGGGCGGATTTACGCAAGGAATACATATGTAGGGGAAGGGAGGCTGGCTTAGAGAAAACCTCAACTTGTGCAAATTGTTATGTAAATTATATATATATGTATGTAGGGGTGGGTTCAATTGTGAACCACTTTTTGGTTGTGGGGGGGAGGACCCACTTTAGGTTAGGCCGGTCTCGTCATTCACGCAATTCCCCCGTCCATCGTGACGATCAATCTCTTTCTCAACCTGTTGACCCGCGTAGGGAGAACAGTGAGGACAACCGAGAGCGTGACACGTGGCGGATGACTAGGCGCCACGTCAAGTCTACGGCGGATGACTAGGCGCGATTCATGGGAGGGCATTGAATTAAAGAGGGGGACCACACTCAAAGCCGCCACGTGTCGCGCTCTCGGTTGTCCTCACGTTCACAACCAAAAAGTGGTTCACATTTGAACTTTCCTTTATATATATATGTATGTATATATAGGGTCATGCTCAAGGGAAAACCTCAAAAAAAAAAAAAAACAGAAAATCGAGGACCACCCTCGTAGCCCCCCATCTGGACCGTATGCACTTTTGCATAGACGTAATTTGTAATATGCACATGTGCTTATGCAAAAAAAAAAAAACAACTTAATTTATGCACATATACCTTATGTTCAGGGGAAAACCTCAAAAAAATTATAAACTAAGGAGCACCCTAGAAGTTCTTCATCCGGATTATATGCATTTGTGCATACAAGTAAATTAAGTTGTTTTTTGTTTTTTATGCACGTGTACCTTATGTTCATGTGCACATTACAAATTACTTGTATGCACTAGTGCATACCATGCAGATGAAGGGCTACCGGGCTGTTCCTCAGTTTTTCAGTTTTTTGAGGTTTTCCCCTGGACGGCTGGACCTGATCCTGTGTATAAACACACACACACACATACATATATAAGTATGTATGTATGTATATAGAGGCGGGTTCATACGAGAACGCTAACTATTTACAAGAACGCAAGGAGCTTTTTCGATATACAAAATCACATATGATTTACGCAACTTTAACTCGCGTCAAAAGTCGTCGCATCCCATTTTTTTCGTTAGTGTAAAATCACTTGTGATTTTGTACATGGGCGAAGCTCCTCGCGTTTTTGTAAATAGTTAGTTAGCGTTCTCGTTTGAACCTTTTTCTACATATATATGTATATGTATATGTATGAGAACACAACTATAGCCACAATCTTGCAAAAAGGAATGTTTATACATAGAACTATAAAAGAATGCAAAGAACCTACCTAGTTAGAAAGCACACAGAGAGCACTAAATAAACTTCCTATTCCTATAAAATGATACTGCAAACCTATCTCAAGACTCTGGACCTCCACCTAACAGAACCCACCCGCTACAAGCAATCAACTACCCTAACTATCACACATTTTAACTCTCTAAAAGCAAGCACATGGAGCTGGACCCATCATAGATTATCTTGTTCCTTGTGATCTTACAAGGAAAACAAATTACTTTCTCTGATTCTCTTTTCTCTTTCTATTTATATATACCTTGGCCACTTCGTGCCCACGCCATATCTTCATCGAGGTTGCTTTTTGTTTCGTTACTTCCCAGAGGCATCATGTTTGTGTAGGTTTAAACGTGTCCAAACGCCATCTCTATAAATCAGGTATGCCAAAGGACTTAAATGTTGATTTTAGTCTTGTTAGATATGCATGCTAGTAATTAATATATATTTATGATATGGAGTAAGAAATGTAATTGTTGGAGTTAATTGAACTCATTCTTTATCCATCATATGTCATCTATCTTGAACCTAATCTTTGTAATGGAGTTAAGAGCCCCACACATCTAATGGTTTATATGATATGTAGAGAAAGTCGTACAAGGGACCATCCTTCTGTTATATGCAATCAAACAACTCGTCTGCTTTCTTTCTTTATAATTGAGGTGGCCCGCCGTCTTTCAAAGGTTGTACTGCCCTCTCATTTAAAAATATTAACCTATGGAAACAGGGCCCGACTATTAGAGAGCTCTTATACGCTTCCGTGACTTTAGTTCGGATGATTAGTTACAAAAAAGTGCTATATACAAGTGGGTAACACATGTATGTCGCAATTTGTCAGAATCCCACATCGGAAAGACTTGGATCTTATCTCTTTGATATTTGTTTTGGAGACTATTCTAATGTGTTCTGCATATTTGTTGATTTATCAAAGTCAAGATTTATCACTCTAGGGACTCAACACTCCGGGACAATCTATGTCAGTCCATTAATTAATAGATTATTTTTGTGGTTTCCTAGTCAATGCGTCATTTCCAAACAATGGCCAACTATGATATATACCCTGCTACTACTACTGGACGATGATGCCAGTTGTTTCAACGTGTTCCTTAAACATGTCAATCATTTTGGGGTATGACTGTAGTGTGCAAGGTTTATGAGTTCCATGATTGTTTCGATAGTGACATAGTCTTTGTTTGGAGAAAATTTAGTTTTATTTCAATTTTAGAAACACCATGATAATTTATTATAATGAATCATAGGTCGGACCATTCTAGTAAATTGTAAGTCACTCTGGTAAATTGTAATATACCTTTCCATGATGATTGTGGGACTAGTACGATAGAGGAGTTTTATCTGTAATTGACGATATTTGGACCATAACAAGTACGATTCTAGGCAATACTAAGTAGGAGACTTGTATGTTAGTAAATGGCATTTGGATGGTTGAAACATCGAAATCACTAAAAAAGTAAATTTTGCTGTAAAGTTTCTTTAGTTTAGAAACGAAGGCATCGAAACCAAAAATGGATGGTTAAGTGGAATAAATAGCGACATCTCTAAAGTGGCATTGTGGTAAGGATAGACTAGTAGGTTTGGGGCATGGGGCAAAGAGAAAAGGCACAAAGCTAACTGATTGTTGATAACAACCCCCATGTTAAATGTTGATATCCTCCATTTCTATTCAATTATTAATCACTAAAAGTAAAGATTCCACTTATATATTTTTCACATATTATATATATACATAACCTTCCATATTCTTTCATAATTGTACCCTGATGGAAAACACAACTCTCCTATCATTGCTACAACACACAACCCGAACCGAGAAGCGGTCCAAAAGTAGCAACACTGGAGGGATCTTCCGCATGTTCAAGCTTCTTCCGATGCTAACCTCCGGTTGCAAAATGGTGACATTGTTAGGGCGGCCACGAAGGCCGCTACTAGCCGATCACGCCACCACCGGAACCTTGTTCGGCTACCGAAGAGGGAAGGTCAGTTTAGCCATTCAAGAAGATCCGCACCGCCTCCCGGTGTTTGTGATCGAGCTCCCGATGAACTCGGCCGCCTTCCAGAAGGAAATGGCGTCGGATATCGTCCGCCTGTCGCTCGAGAGCGAGACGACGAGCCGGAAGAAGAAGGTGTTGGAGGAGTTTGTGTGGGCTGTTTATTGTAACGGGAGGAAATACGGGTACTCGATTAGGAGGAAAGAGATGACGGATGATGAGGTTTACGTTATGCAATCGTTACGGGGGGTGTCGATGGGTGCCGGAGTTCTTCCGGGGTTGTCGGCCATGGACGGAGAGGTGACTTATATGAGGGCAAGGTTTGATAGGGTGGCTGGAAGTAAAGATTCTGAAGCTTTTCATATGATCAATCTTGAAGGTGCTGAAAATGGCCAGGAATTGAGCATTTTCTTTTTAAGACTACGTTGAAAACAATGACAAAGAAAAAACAAAAACAATATTAGTATATATCTTATTAATGATATATAGTATGAAAAGGTATTCTTTGTGTTATTATAGGTTTTATAAATATCATCATTTTAGCTAAGAGTTATTTAACGTTTGGTATAGATAGATATGTGATATAACTTTATGTTTGTATTAACTGTTATTAGTTAGGTATGTTAGTGAACTTCATTTCAATTTAATGAAAGATATATAGTTCATACAATCAAACTATAGTACGTTTTATGGAAAAAAATGTATCATTTAAAGTATATAATTAACTTTTATGTTCTATCTATTTCTGAAAATATCTACTATATGGTGTATACATGCTGAGCAAGTGAGCATGGCTTTTAAGTCTTTTGCTTATTGGCCCAAATAGGGCCCAATAAAGAAGTTGGGATCTTGGATAATGGATGGTCATATTAGGCCCATTATTAAGGACACCACTTGTCTATGTAAGTTTGTTGGGCCTTAATCCTTAGTTCACTATCACCGTATCACGTAGAGATGGTTAAACGCAGGTCCTAATATGAGGTTGTTCCCTCGAAACCATCCTGCTTCCGGTCCTAATCGGAAACACTTGACCCGCTCTCCATGTATAAAGCCCGGTCCATGCCGCTCCTAGTCGGTTCCGGTTGAGGCCCGGCCCATTTAATCCATCTCTTAAGAAATATTGCAAGGCTCACAACAAAGATCCATAACATCCAAATTAATCAAAAGCAAAAATGTTGGTTTCATGAAACAAGTATTGCTGAATCAACCCACATTTATTTTAGTTATTTCTTAAGAAAGTTGGCACCGAAACAAGTATAATAAAGCAATAAACCTTAGAGATATCTCAATCGGTATGAGGATAAAACATTACTAGAAAAACATAATATTTGTTTATGTTTGGTAAGATAAATTGGACACGACAAGATGGATAAAATGATCAACTTATTCCTAATGAATTGTTTTTATGTTTTATATATTTTGATTAATTACACAACGGATTAACTTGTAATAAAATATTTTTTTATAATAAATTATAAAATTAATATGTTTTTGTCAAGACGATTAAAATGATACATAAATAAAAGTTTTAATTAGTTTCCAATTTATATTATATATTTTTTCTAAATTATTTTTTATTATTAGCATTTAATAAATATATACATTAATCTAAATATAGTAATTTAAAAAAATAGTATCTTAGGAGAGTAAAGTAAAAGTTTAAAAAGTATAAAGAACAATATATAAAAATGAATAAAATGTAAAGAGAAATACATATTTGATGTTTTAAAAGGAAATTATGTTTTAGGTTGAGGTTATATTGGCAAAACACGAGTCTTTTCCACCTTGTTACATGGAGTGAGGTGGAATACAAATTTGTTTCATTTTATTCATGTCTCTTGCACATAAAAGTCTTGTCAAACATGGAACAATGTTCTGTTTCTATCTGTTCTATTACATTGAATGTTTGCTTGAATATTAATTTTAGAACAATAGAAATAATTGAGGTGCATATTAACTGCTCCGGAAACACAAGGTTATTCAAAAAGTCAAATTAGAAGTAAGTTTTTTTCTATATTTTTGTCTTTAAACATATAAGCTATACAAAAAATCATAATCCTTTTTGTCGATCAAGTAATATATAAAAGGACACTTTATAAAATTGATAAATTAGTGTGTAGCTCTTAATTTCATGGTTTAAATTGAATTGTCACATAAACTATTGAATTATTACTTAAGTATTTTACGTTAATCATATGTTATTAATTGTTATGTGAATATGTATATTTGAAAAGTAAAGTTGGATCAGGTTGAATATGCATGATATTGAACTCAAATATATATTTATTCAGTTAAAATAGAAATATAATAAGTATATAAAAACCATATGTATAGCTGTTTTGTTGGTAGGTTAATAAATAGAATGTCAAGGTGTCGTTAAGTTGGTACAACAAATTAAAGAATAAACAAATAACAAAATATTGTTGATTAAAGAATAAACAAACAACAAAATATTGTTGATTGATATTGTTGGCAACTTTATCCAATCCAACGTTAATTTTGTTGATTTCGTCAAAAATTCTTTTTCCTTGTCCCTTGGATCATATATTTTGTACATCCACATGTACATGATTTTGGAGGTTAAAACTAAATCTTAAGAAAAAAGATGACGAAATGGAGATGACATTTTATATTTAATAACAATTTAAAGATTGCTTATTGAATCGTTACCGGGTAAATATTTTTTGAGGCCATTTATCTTACTTAGCAAACATAATAAGGACCAAAAAAATTTACTCGGTAAAAAGTATAATACGAATTAAGAATACTACCTAATAAGTAGTAAAGAAGACTCTTAAATGTATAGTTATTGAGTAAGAGACGCTTACATTTTGATGGTCAATAATGTTATTTGATAAGGAAAGTGAGATGGAGACTTTTATCAATAAATGTTTACCCAACATATAAGATACTGCCTAGGGGTGGCAATTCGCGGGTTGGTGGGTTGGCGGGTCACGGGTTGACGGGTTGGAGGGTTAGAAACCTCAACCCTAACCCCACCCATTTAGCTAATCGTGTCGAGTTCTTCAACCCTTACCCGTGAAGGGTCGTGTCGTGGGTCGTGTCACGGGTTGGCGGGTTGGCGGGTTGGCGGGTCAGTGGCTGGTTGGTGGGTCAAAAACGGGTTGACAGGTCATAAACGAGTTGACGGGTCATAAACGGGTTGGTGAGTCATAAACGGGTTGACAGGTCATAGTTCATACTTGATACAATTCAAATAAAAATAAGTCCCAATACAATTAAGTTCAAAAGCAACCAAATATAACCGAGTTCAAAAGCATCCAAATACAACCAAGTTCGAAAACAACCAAATACAACCAAGTTCCAAGTTCAAATAAAGCAAATTTAAACTTCAAAATACAAATAAACTTAGAGTTTGCTAGAATTTGTTTAAAATACAAATATAAAGAGTGGATTTGATTTTTTTTAGTTTTTTCTAATTTTTATTATATAATAAAAAATATATAAAAAATAATTAATTTAAATATAAACGGGTTCGCGGGTCAACCCACCAACCCCGCGGGTCAACCCGTGAAATTTGGTGGGTTGGCGGGTTGACGGGTTGACAGGTTGGCGTGTCAAAAACCTCAACCCAAACCCTTTTATTTTCGTGTCGTGTCGTGTCAGGTTGATGGGTCGTGTCGGAAATTGCCAGCCCTAATACTGCCCCTTAATTTCACTCTATATTAGTTTATTCTTTTGGGATTATCTGGAAATTTTAGTGGGTTTATAAAATAACAAAAAATGAATGAGAACCAAATAAATGATTGAGAAGTCATTGCAACAAAATGATCATTTTAGGACATCGTTCTTAAGAGTTGTTAAGCAGGATCGAACCCACGCCACTTCGAGAAATATACACACACTTAAACCATCCGGCCGGGCATGCCACTTCCATGTTATAAAAAATGTATTTTCTATACAATTGTGTCACAAAAAATGCTATCAAGATGATAAGATGACATAAAAAAATAATTTATTCTATTAACGGTCATGATTAAATGATACATGGTCATGACAAACTAAAATACATTTATGCATAATGAGGATCTATGTGCCCATTCCAAATGTACATATTTTCTAGGTTGTTCAACTCCACTTATCCAAACTCAAAATGCATCATTATTCTTTTCTTGCAAGAATGGCTTCATTAACCATTAGCATGCTCATACATTAAATGAAGCAGATTCATGTTATATTTTTATTATTTCTCTTGTAGAACATAGTAAATGATGTTCTTATCCAAATTAATCCATGTTATAAAAGTTATGTGTATCAAATACTTCTAGTTACATAACTAAATATGAGTTAGAATCATCTCTTTTGCTCCCAAACACCTATAGGGCTCGATCTTTTTCTCTCAATTTATCTATGGAACGACTAGTTAACAATAAAAGTAACATAATGGCAATGTAACATCGCCATTGCAATCATGGTTTCCCTCCCTCAAATGACCAATAAGCAATACCCCTCAAACCCACATATTATTTCAAACGTTGTCTGAAACTTGTTGACACAACCTATTTCTATATAGTGTAGCAGACAACACTAGTTTTGAATTAAGAAGATGTTGGTCAAATGGCCCAAAAGAGTTCAAAAGAAAACAAATTTTGGTTGCGAGCCTGAGGACAAAGAAAAGCATGAAATTTGCCTCATACCTTCATGGACTATCCATCATGAATAATGTATCATTAATCATGAATAATGTTTAACTTAACATGGATCATGATCGTGTATCATTTATTAACTTAACATGGATCATGATCGTGTATCATTTATCATGAATAGTTCATAAACGTTCACATTCGTTATTCGAAGTGAATATGGACACAAGGTCATACGTGTCACATTCCCCAAGACAATGAGTACATGGCTAATTTACGTAATGAAAGTGCAAATTAATTGGTGTTAAATATTTCAAATTAGATTTTGTACACAAAATATTGTATTCCAAGTGATGTTTTGTTATCCAAGACTTGAAAATCATTGTTATGTTTATCTAAAATGATATGATATCATATTTTCTTTGACCATTAATTAACTTATATGTTTCATTTAGGAATTTCCTTCATAACTTTTGTCAAATGTTATTTTCATTAAACATAATATTGGTGGTAAAAAGGTAATTTTATATCACTTAAATCGTTGATTCAAAACAGTTTCCAAACAATATTTACAGTCTGACACAAAATTATATTTATAACTTGTTATATGGAGACAAAAAACTTAAATTTCATATATTTAACGGTTTTCACGGTTGCATGTGCTACCGTATTATTTCTCTGGTGAAGGGTAAAAGTTTTTAGTTTCTTGAAGGTGCAATTGTATCTTCCTGAAGGGTGTCATCGTATCGTTTTTGAAACTTCTAAGGGGCGCACCTAAAAACCAATTTTTTTTCTCAAAACTAAAACAAAAAATCAAAAATTCTCTCGAAATCAATCAAAAACCCAATTTTTTTCCAGATTCAGCACAAAAAAAAATTATAAACATTGAAGTCAACAAAAAACACTTAAAAAATCTCTCGAATCCAATCAAAAGACCAAAAAAAATCTCTCATTATCAACCAAAAACGTACTAATATGATATCATACTTTAAAAAATATTATAGATTCGTAACTGCAATTGTTACATCAATGATAAAATGTTAAAAGATAACATAATATCTTTTAAATTTAAAATATTTCAATTAAGAAAAATAACATTGAAAATACTAACATAATATTCTAATTAAAGAATTACTTTAATGAATAAAGTTTTACATCTCAACTATGTAACACAAGTAGTCAAGTAGTAGTTATAAAGTGTATTTTAAAATATAAAGTTCAAAAGGAGGTCAAAACGGTCCACGCGGAACATGTGGTGAATCAAATGCGGCCTGATTGGAAGATATGTTTTTATCCATTTTGTCACTTCACCTGCTGCTCTATTTTTGTCGGTGAGATCCCTATTCTTTCAAAATATTACCATATAGTACCCCTCATCTTTCATTTATTCACAATTCATCCTTCTAACATTTTAAACTTCATCTAATATATCAACACCTCAATAAGTAATGAAATAGAAAGATAAATGAAAGTGTACTAATCAATAAATACATAAAAAACCACTGTTCTAAAAAACTTACCGCGTGGCCGCCATGGCTTTAAGGCTTGTGTCTCATGTCACGTTAAGCCTATGGCACGCCATGGCCTAGTGCGCAGTTCTCCTGATGCGGTATTTGTTTTTTCTTTACATTTTTAATGTTTTAGTTGCTAGTTTTTAATATATAACCTAATTTAATTTGCTTATTACTATTGACTCATTGAAAAACAACACAAAACATATGCTCTTATATAAAATATTTTACATGAATTAGAAATTTGACGCCATAAGTCACGCTTTGAAAACGTTATGGCCTCGCCATGACTTCTAAGGCTTGAGGTGTGGCCTCGTCACCACGCCACGCCTCACGCCATTTAGAACCTTGTTAAAAACTATGGCAAGAGAAAACAAATGTTTGCGATAATTCAAATCGAATTAAATGAAACTTAAGGGACCATTTGTGTGTGTTTTGAAATAGAGAGTGGTTTAGTTTTGTGAGCATTACAGCGAAGCGGGATGGTTGTGTCGGAGTGCTAGCTGTAGTTTCCAAACAAACATTTATCCAATATAACTATTAAATATTAGATATCATATTTTCTTGCTTATTATTTTATAGCTATTCTTCTAGTTTGTAATACTTATATCCAAATACTTAGTATCATCTAAATTCGAAATCGGGCTTTTAAGGGCATTATTTTCTAAAACATTATAAAATCACAAAATTGAATATAAAAATATGTATTTAAAAAGGTTTGATACTTTTAATTATTTACAATTAATCAAGCCAGTATAAATTTAAATAAGCAATTATAAACTTGTGAAAAAAAAAGTTGCATTAAAATAAAAACCCGATGACCTCGTGTTATTTGAATCAAGGTAAACACTTAAATTTGCCTGTCTCATATGTGTGGAACCAGGTCTTTTTCGGTTCCAAACCCCCCCCCCCCCCCCCCCCCCCCCCCCGTGCGAGTCAAAGGGAGAGCTTCTGCGTCTCTCTCCAAGAGATCGATCGGGTGTCTTCATTCAAGCGATGGTACAAAAAAACCTTAGAGAACCGAAAAGTAGAAGCATAAGAGATGGATCCGCTTAGCACTTGCTTGCCAGCTCTCTCACTCGGTAAAGTGTAAAGTTTGTTCATCGGGAGGTAAGGCCCGTAAGATGGTCACACAGCAGACCGTCCTATCTCTCTCCAAACCTAACGTGATAGTTTCCCATCATAGGGCTTAAGGTTTGTCTTCCATGGTAGCTAGGTAGCCCCGCATGAAGGAGACTCGTCCATTTCGTAATTTATTGGAAAATCCATTTTGATTCTCTAGACCTCGTCTTATTTGAATCAAGGTAAACACTTAAATTGTGTATTACGTATTATCTTACATTTTACATTCTATTTTATTTTAATTTATTAAACCTAAACATGTTTAATAAAACAAATCACAAAATGATAGTATGTAATTATGTATTCATATTAGGAAGTTTAAATTTATTAATGGATAAAAATCAGTGAAACAAATAAAACTAGGCAGCGAAATCCTCTAATGGAACATGTGGAAAGAGGCAGGAAAAAGGTGATTATATATATAAACATGATATGATATATGTATGTATATATCTCATTATGACTTTTGTTGATAGATGTGATAGTCACGTGAGCTACTATATATATCAAAACAATCACGTTTATAATTTCCGAAATAGGTTTTACTTTAATTCAATCAAGTTTCTAGTTAAAAATTTGAACATTTTATCAAGTATAGAAAGTTAATCTATACTTGACAACTTCGTTTTTTAATGGTTGATAAGTTGATTACTTTCATGCCATATAATTTATATTTCTTGAAGTTTTTTGTGAACTCAAAATTGTTTAGTTGAGATGATTAAAAAAATGTTAATAGGTGTATCTCTAACAATTATGTTTATTAAAGAATTTTAAAGATTAAAAAAAAATATTGTTCCATGAACTGTATTTTTTGTTTGCTAAAATTATGAATAGAGGAGAAATAAGGTAGATTTTGTTAACTATGTTGAATTTTTATTAATGTACTTAGAGACGTTTACTAAACATTTACTTATGTAAGCACTTGCTAGTATCACCTACCTTACAATCCTTGCCAATTGAGCGTGAAAAAACCATCGAGAATCTTATCCAGCCATAACAAGGATCAACAGTCTTAACCGATAATTAAGTGATGCAACATGACTCTTACCCGATAAACACTTACCAGGTTAAAGATGTTCACCAATAATCAATTGATGGGTGAGAATGTTATACAATAAAGTAAGGGTAATGTCCATGCTGATAAACGCTTACCTAATAACTATTTGGTAATGGTTCGTAAATGTTAGAGTTGAACGCAAAATATTTTAAAGATTTTTGGTTTTTGATATTTTGGTAGAGAAAAATTGCATCATACATGTTGTAAGAGCATCTAGCTATACATAAATAGAAAAGAAAAAATTGAGGACAATGATATAAATCTCTAAATTAATGCTCCAACCAATAATATGTAATGGAAGAAAATGTGCAAGAGGAAAAAAAACATTTTATTATATATATTGAATATTTTAATAATATAATTAATGTTAGAAATAGAATTGCTAAAATATAATAATTATTAGAGTTTGATGCAAATTTTGTTTAGAAATACAACTTTTTTAGAAATTTTAGCTTTTAATATTCTATTTTAAAAAAATATAGCATAGCTGTTGGAAATGCTCTAGACGATGTTAACAAAATTGTTTAAACTTAACATCCAACATTGAAATGCATGTCAGGAAGACACATGACACATCATATTAATGACTGTCTCTTTGTTAAAAGAGGAATTTTGTACAGTGAAAAACTTTCACATGCCTTTTGCATTTGACTTGTGTTTATGTATTTTAGATGTTGTTATCAACAAAACGATAAACCGACAATAAAAAAAAGTTTTTGAGAACCTATTTTTCTTCTAAGTTTTTAACTCATAGTGTTAGAAACTGAAAATTGAAGACATCAAACACAAATCTTTAACGAATTGTATGACTACACAGCATCACTAGCAATAAAACACGACATACACTCCGACCAAAAGATAGGTTACAAGTCAAAGCCCTATCGCCACAATATCGTCGTTTGCACTATATATTGTCAATGAAAACCTAACCACAACATCACATACTTAGAAGGTCATTAAGTGCCCTGATTTCATTTTCAACATTAGCAAACAACCATATTTCATTTTGCACTATATCATAAGAGCCTCTTAATCATTTTGACCACTTCCAACATTAAAATCATTCAACAACTACCAAACAGCCCCTTAGACTTGCCACATATGCTTAGTCGTAAAGGATCATTTAGATTGAAAAAACAAAACTTATATACAATCATTCAAAGTACATAACTTCATTCTAGCTTAACATGTGACATCCAATCATAATAATCTACTCAGTTTAAAGATTTCGAAATATGAGATTTTGAGTCATGAAGAGTAAAGTTCGAGATTTGAAAGGTACTACATGATATATAGTATTTATATAAAATTTTTTAAATAATTATGAAAGCATAAGCGGGTGTAATCGGGCTTGTCTGGATCATTTTCTTCGTTTGGACCCACCTATTAATTGGGTCCAATCCATACCCATTCGTTTTTTTTCTAATGGTTATCTAAACTCATTTTTTTCGCTAAGTTACTATTCTTGAACAGTACAAAGAACATATATAGATCGAATCCATATATATATATACATATATAAACTCGAGAAAAACCAAACTATTGTTGATGAACAACATGAAGTGACAAATCATCGATGCTAGTTTGACGTAAACATACAAATGTATTTGGTTGGCTAGTTATTTTCCCCATTCTTTAATGTTACAATGACAAATGACATGGTTTCAACATTCTTTTTGTCGAAAAAAATTGAAAAACATGTGAATTAAAACAAATAATTGAAACTTTTGATAATAATTGTTCTTAGAACAAATATGGTGTCACTGTTTGAAACCTACCAGCCCAACGACTAATGTAAGATAGGTAAAAGGGTATATTTTTATAATAGGTAGGCAATTTTTATGGAAGTGAACCCGTTTTACCTTTTTTTAAGTTAATTACATAAATCGTCTATATTGTATCCTCAAAACTATGAGAATTGTCATTAAAACAAACAATTACACTGAAGTTCCTGAATGAAGAAGAAGAGGAGAAATGGGACTTTCTTTGGTAAAGCTAGCCTTCTCTTTTCCAATGCTTTTTGCGAACATAAATTGGGGAGAGATTACTCTTTTCTTTTTCTTTATCATGCCATTTTGTAAATGTATTTACTTGCATCAAGTTTATATTCATATACTGTATCTATTTTTTCGGTTTTGGCTCTGTTTACAAGAAATAAGATAGTTGTCATATAGGGTTTAATGCATCAGTGCTTTTCATTATTTTTCTGATGTAATAGATCAATTTTCTTATAAGGCCATGAGTACCACCGACGGTTTCGACCAGCGGCTTCGGCATGGTTTTAGCAGCCTCAACCCAAGCGTGGTACAACTCTCAGCGGGCTGGGGGTGGTTTCGGCATGGTTTGGCTAGCGGTCTCACGAAGACGCTGGCGTCTCTCTTTCTTTCTCACTTTCTTCTCCTTTATTTATATATAAATATAATTAAAAAAATGTAGAGAGTATGAAAGGTTGTGCTACGAAATTGAAAGGTTTGTGATAGTTTGAGGGTAGGATAGTAGAAAGCCGATGTGATAGTGAAAGGTTGAAACCAAAAACTACAGTGGTACTCATGGCCTAATCAAGATCAACTTGAACATTATTGATTTGTCAGATAGTGAGACACTTAAATTCGTTAAAGCTGCAAAAGAAGTCTACAGAAGGGGGCGGCTACGAGGTGATGGATATGATTTAGATGGTTACACAATTTAAATTTGTTTTTGAAATAATTTTACAAAATGATGAAAATGCTCTCTAACATGAGCATACTTAACTTTCGTTAGAGCTAGCGCTAAAATAAAATCGGTTATATTGAACACCCAAAATGTATAAATAATTTACAAGACTATATAGTTCATATAACCAAACCAAAAACTTTCATATCTAAAAGTATTAATAATAGCTTTATAGAATATTTTTAGGTGTTTTAATCTACAAGGCTTTTAGGATGATTTTAAATAAAGTATCGTATTAATTATTTGAATATTTCCATAAAATAGCTGACGGAACACTTTGTTTGAAAATGTCAAAAATCCCCAAAAGCATGTTATAAACCTATAGCAATTCTTTTAGATACGACGTTCTAAAATTTAATCATTTAAACTTATATTTCTATAAAATATCCTATTAAAACACTTAGACGTTCCAAATATTCTATAAAACCAATTTTATCGTAACGTAGATACAATTCATAAAAACGCATATAAACGTTGTGGACAACATATGCATAATTTTTTTTTTCTGATAATGTCAATTCTTAGAATTCAAGAAAAATATAAGGACTATTTATGTAACCTACCCTTATGGTTATTTTTATATGACATACTCCTCCCACCCCCTTACCAAACTTTATTGAAATAAATAAATAGAAAAAAAACCAATTTCCAAGAACCTACGGTTTGCTCCCCAACCGTTGGTACGTGCATGTATCCAATCATCTATATATACATATATACTCACTCTCATTCCCTTCCATCAAAATCAAACATCTTCAATTCATCACTTCATATTTCATACTTATATTCATATATCTATATATCTATCATCCAAATATAATTAAAGAAAGATATATAATAAATGGAATTTGCTTTCATCAATGGCTGTTCATCTTCTTCTTCTGATCATTCATCTTCTAATTCAGACTCTTCTCACAAACCCAGCAAGCTTCATAGTAATCATACCACCATTAAAGGGCCATGGAGCAGTGAGGAGGACAAGATCCTGACGCGACTTGTCCAGCGGTACGGCCCGCGGAACTGGTCGCTTATCAGCAAGTACATCAAGGGCCGTTCCGGCAAGTCTTGCCGGCTCCGGTGGTGCAACCAGCTCAGCCCGGACGTCGAGCACCGGCCGTTTTCTCCGGCGGAGGATCGGACCATCTTGGCCGCACATGCCCAGTACGGAAACCGGTGGGCCACCATCGCTAGGTTGCTGACCGGAAGGACGGATAATGCGGTTAAGAACCATTGGAACTCTACTTTGAAAAGAAGACGGTTTGATGATCAGCTGCTTAATGATCAGCTTAATGAATCAGCCGATTGTGGTGGTGATCATTTTAAGGTGATTAGTTTGAGCTGTGGTAGTGCTGATTTTCCGACATCGGGGTCTCCGGTGGAAGAGTATGATCCGATGACGGAGTTGTCGTTGGCGCCGCCGGGGATAGTGGCGGAGGAGGGTTTGGCGGCGGCGGCGGCGGGGGTGGGTTTTGGGAGGCGATGAGGGATGTGATCGCTAGAGAGGTTAGGGAGTATGTGACAACGTCGTTTCCAGCTGAGACTAATTCTTCTTCTGGGATTCAATTTCAATGACATTTTTTTGTTAAATTTTTTTGTTTTGTTTTTATTTTTTTGAAGTTAAAAATGAAATGAAATGTTTGTGATACTACTACTATACTCTCAAGTAATTTTGTTGATATTTTTCTTTTTTTCTTTGTTACCAAATGTTTGTTTATCTTGTTCAATTTTGATATACGAAAATTTTATGAAACTAAAATTGAAATTATGGGATTTATTTTCTTTTACTTAATTAAGATGAAAGGTAGGTTGTATTTAAGATTTGGAATCATGAAAGAAGAACTATTTTGCTGTATAATGAACATAAAAAGTACGTAGTGATTAATGGTCTTAGCGAATATACGATTTTTACGTTATACTTGATTAAGATAGAGAAAAAATAGTATATGATTTTACCGATTTATATGATAAGAGGTCCTTCAATTAAGCTATGAGAATGTTACATTATTTATGCAAAATTTAAATATGTTACATTTACTACAAAGATAACATTTCTCATGTAAATTTGGTATTTGCATTTAAAATAACTCACACATTTGTAAATCTAAAAATTAATTGATATTATTGAAGACATATTAATAATTCATTTTATTATTACAAGATGTAATTTAAAATAATTATATCCTTAATTTTAAATTTAGATATCCTTAATTTTAAATTTAGAGTATCTCAAATTAATAATTTAAAAAGACAAATTATATAATAAAAATTATTTTATCATCTTTAATTTCATAATATTGATATTTTATTGTTAAATAGCGTCATTATCTAGCTACATAAATTTTGAGCATATCGAATAGATTTTTTAAAATGGAGAGTTGTATAAATGTTTGCTTTAAACTTTATTGTTAAATAGCACTATCATCTACATTATCTTTATAAAATACTTAAAACATTTCAAACAAATTCTCTATAATTTTTTTAAATTAAAGAACCAAAATCAAAACTTCTAAACAAAATTGAATTCAACTTTGACAAATACTTTTTTTAGGAAATTACTAAATATTACTAATTTTATGATATCAATGCACTTAAAAGAACATTATAAAAAAAATATACTTTAATCTCGTTAGTGAGAATGAACAAAAGAGCATTTCAATCATTTTTTCAATTCCTAATAATTTAGAGAATTCTTTAAAGTTGAAATTTTTTTTTTAAGAGTTTCATCTATTTTAAAAAACAATATAAAGAATCTATTAAAGCAAAAGAAAAGGAAAACACTTTATTTTAAAGATTTCAAAATGACTTAATCTAAGATATCAAGAGTAAAACAATATTTATGAAACATTAAATACAGTAGTTAGTACATTAAAATTTTATTACATTAAGAACTTTGATTGAAAGTATTTCAAACATTAGTGAAAAAAAAATAGATGATCTTAACTCATGTTTATGAAAAGATAACTTTATAAGTCATGTATAAGTCAAAAGACCTAAATCAAATACGTCTTAGGTAAAGCCATCCACAATGGAAGGCGGTAGAAGACCGATACACGAGGGGTATGAGGGGTATGAGACCGGTATGACAGGAGACCGGTACCACCTTACCACTCTCTCTCCTCCAACCCACCCCACCCCACCTTTCTCTCTCTTCTTTTCTTTTCCTTTTATTTTTTTAATTAACTATTTAGAGGGGTATGGAATTGGTACAGTTAAGGATATATAGTATGGTATGGTGTTGGTAAGGTATTGGTAAAGTTGATGTGGCGCTGAGGTAACAACAAGTATGAGGGGTACGGTTAAGGATGGCCTAAGCCATCCTTAGCCTGGGTGGTATGGACCCGGTATGGTGATTTGTACCGGTGGTAACACCATCGTGGTTGACTGGTACCACACCAACAAGCAATCCAACCGACACCCTCATGTCATTCTCTCTCCTCACCCCACCCCACCCCCTCCCCCACCCCATCCTCTCTTTCCTTTCTCTCTATCTCTCTCTTCTTTCTCTATTTTCTTTCCTTTTTTTAATTAATTAATTAGATTGATATGGAATTGGTATGGGTGTGGATGAATTGGTATGATGTTGATAAGATAGTGGAAAGTTGATGTGGCGCTGAGGTGACGGCCGGTAAAACTGGTACCACTAAGGATGGCCTTAAATACTTCTTTTCTTGTTCTATAAAAAGTGGAATACATGTAAACAATTAGTTTATTTATTATTTTAAATAACAAATTTCAAAAAACACATTTAAAGATAATTTAATTTTAAGATATATATTTAATAGTTTATAATTTAACATAAATAGTGCACATACTTTAAGTGCATTCTTAAAATATGTATCCTAAAATAAACATTAGTCAAAATGTCAAATAACTAAATTTGGAACCATTTTAAAAAGAAGCTCTTTATTATAATAGCTTGAATTTTATCAAGAGCATTAAGTTTAAAACAAAATATCCTTCAAAATTTGACGAGTATTTATTGTTTACTTGTCAATATAAAATTTCAAAAAATAAATTCTAAAAATAATTTATATGTTTACTTTTTTTCATAAGAATCTTGATTGAATATTGAATAACTAAAAAAACAGATTTTGGTTTTTATTTTTTGTCTTATTTTTTATTTTTAGTGATGTGTGTTTCCACTTTCCAACTTTCTGAGTCTTTGACCCACGGTTTCGAAAGGGAGGGGGGCCTTTTGGCCCCTGGTAAACGTGCTAGTTTACATTTTCACACGCTAAAAATTAAATATAGGATAATTATGTCTAAGATAAGCAAAGCAATATAATCAACTTTAATTATTAAAGGCATTCAAAAGAACTTCTTTTTAACTAAACCAATATAATATACATAAGCCAGTATTAAAAATATGCAATAATTACTTTTATAAAAGGTGTAAAACCCGTGATCTTTTACTCTCTAAATGGATAATTATTCTCGATAGTTTGTAATAACTGTGAGAAACTTCTACGGTTCTACCTTACAATTTTCTTCACATGATTTTTTCTCATCTAAAGATAGTATTTAACGTTTTTATTAACATATATTTGTTTCACAATGTGATTGTTTTATATACGTTTAATTCACATTGTGAAACCTTTTTATGTGTTTTTTTTGTTTCACAATCACATAAAAAATGTGCACATTGTGAACCGAATATATATGAAACAAAATACATTGTGAAATGAATATATGTTAAATTGTTAATCAATATTCTAAATCCTATCTTTAGATGGAAAAGGTTTATATGAAATATCATATGATGCACTAATTTTCAAAGTTAACACAAACAATTGAGTTTTCTATGAATAATGCCCCTACACACACACACACACACACATAGGATTAGGTTCAAATGCAAACTCAATTTTGGTTGTGAACGTGAGGACGAATCTCAGCCACACATCTTTGGTTACGGTGGACGCGATCATGGAGGATTGACGTGATTCATGGGAGGGTGGAGATTATTAAAGGAGGGGACCCGGTCAAAACCGCATTTATTGACCGAATGAGTGGCTAAGATTCATTCTCATGTTCACAACCAAAATTAAGTTCACATTTGAACTTTCCTCTATAGATATATACATACATACGTACGTACATAGTAGTATATATTTAGTAGGAAGGTAGAGAGTAGTAGCACGTGGGAGTGAGTTTTTTAACATGTGAGATTTTATGAGTTTTAGATGTGAGTTTTTTTTAATCAAATGGTAGAAGGAATGCCTTCTCTTTGGTAAGCCTACAATTCTTTTAATATGTGAGTTTTAGATGTTTTGTCCTTTGTATGATCGAGATTGCAATTTGAACTAATCTTCAATCTCATTTTGAAACCTTCTTGTGTTTTACTTTAAGATGCCCTTTATCCTCTAAGCTATGAATTATCAATAGGATGCACCAAAAATATTAGAGGTATTACATATTTACATGATCCTTTTTTATCATCTTGAATTGTTAGATAATATATATGACAAATTTATGCTTTCTGTTACATAAAAGCATTTTCTAGAGTATATGGTAAGCAAGCTTGATAAAGAGAAAAGTAGAGTTCCGAAAATGTGTGCTCAACTCTACAAGGATTACAGGACAACAATGGTTGATCTTCGAATATGATTAACTATGATTGTTAAGGAATTGAAAAAAAAAATGTGTAATTAAACTGACTAATTGTTTTTGTGTGTAGGCTCTTGGATATGATTTCGACCATAATGACTACCACAGGTACCAAATCTTTTCATCCCTTTTTTATCTCTAAAGAAAAATGACAATCTAATGTTATGATATCGATTTTGTCCATGGAAAGTGGTAAGTGGTAAGAATTTGAGTGTTTTTGACTAATTAGGCACTTGATAGTTTTTGAAAAGGCTCTGAGTTTTATAGGGTTTTGTTGTATTTCTTCACATATTTTTTTTCGAACACAAACGAAGCCACATGGCTAAAGTTCTTCACCAACTTGATTGGAGTACTGCTTTAATGTTGTTATTTGTTTTGAGTCTTTGAATCCTCATAGGAGCTGTGAACGCTATGAAAATGCTTTCCAATAGGCTTTCAAGATAGCAAATAGTAGCTCTAATAAAACAGTGAGTCGTCTTAGGTTTTTGAAATCCATCACCGACTTGTGTGTTAATTATTCGTGAACAATTTAAATTTTCGTGCATTCGACATTCTCTGATGATTATATGCACAATATACAGACTAAAAAAGTCACAAGCCTTGACATTGTGTTGATAAGTCGACTTTCCTATGAACGTAAAATGTTGATAATTGTTGTTATCAACGTTGTTAGTGTTTTTTAACGTGTTGGGTTATCACATAATACAAAAGGTGTGGATTACTCTTTTTTGAGCACCATAACATTGAGGAACCAATGTATGAGCTATAGGAATCGTTGATGAAGTCGAAAGATGTTCGCAATTCACAGAAGTTTGCAATTGAGACTCTTGTGAAAGCTTAGAGATGAATGGAAGTGTTAATTCTTTTAACCTTTTATGGCTCTAATTTGATGTCAATTTCAACAATCAACTCTGTATCTTACCATCTTCGTACTTATGTGTAAATTATGAACTGAAATCGTTTAAGAATTTGTATTGCTAATTATAAGCTCAAAAATAGTTTTGGGTTTGTAAAAATGCAAGACGTCACTGATTTTTTTTGGAAATTCCAGATGATATGTATCATGCTAGAAAAACTTCCAATATTTTATTAAACCAAATTTCTAAATATATAACTAATTACTATAACCTAATTTGATTAAAAGGTTTAGTAAAAACATATGTATCATATATTCATATTTCCTTAGGCCATCCTTAGCCATACCAACCATACCACCCATTTCTGCTGCCACATCAGCTGCCACATCAGCTTTACCACTACCCTACCAATTCCATACCTTTCATCCTTAACCATACCACTCATACCCCTCATTTTATTTTATTTTTTTTCTAAAATATATCTAAAATACAAATTAAAATTCAAATTTAAAATACATTAAAATTAAAACAACTAAAATTCAAATTCAAATTTAAAATACATTAAATTAAAATAACTAAAATTAAAATTAAAACAATTAAAATTAAAAAAAACTAAAATTAAAATAACTAAAATTAAAATTACACTAAAAATAAAATTTCGGTCACCAATATTTTTGCCACCCATATCTTTCGGCTATGATTTCCTTCTCTTGCAACATGATTTGCAATTGTATACCCGTGAGATGCTCGTGCGGTTCCATGAACGTTTTTAAGTCTACCGTTCGTTGCCGGTTGTTAATCGATCCCATAATCGAACCCACGTTGGTCGCGATGGCCTCTAAAGAGTTCGCGATGTTCGACACGCTTTCGCTTGACGCGGCCGTATTGGAAGACCCCGCACGTCTCGCGGCGTTTCGACCCATCGGTCGTGGCCGCTCGGTTGGGGAGGGGATGTCATCATTGCCGACGTTCACATGGTGAGTACGAGCGTCGGATTCGCCGGGGGAGTCGGTTGGGGTTTCGGACGTCTTTGACCGTTTGTATGTGGGTGCACGGATGTTTTTTGGGTCTTGCATCCTAACGTAATCGAACTTCGGACAGTCTTTGACTTGTCTCCAAGCGTGTTCGTGCGTGAAAGCCTTGTGGTACTCGGAGTGGAATCGGTCCTTAGCTCGATTAAGAAGGTCAATGTCGGTTTCGCCACTTCGTCTATAGTTCGATGGATTATTGTAAACACATGCGAACTTGGCGACGGTAGATAAGAGCATTTTTGCCTTGGTCGGAATGGCGTCTCCGGAGCGGACGTTGAAGTCGTAATGCATGCGTTTGTCGAAGTCCGCTTTAATCGCCCCCCAAAAGTTATCTACTATCCAAAACGAAAAAATTAAAACCACATTAGAAAAAAATTAAAACAAAATTATTAGGTTTTTTATATACCTTTATTTCGATAGTTACCTATTGTTGAGTCCTCCGAAATTGTGACCCATGATCTTGCCAAAGCTATCTCCTCGTCCAACGACCACGGTTTACACGGCGCTTTACCCGTGCTTGGATTCTCACTCGTGTCCGTAGCCGGAGCCTTACCCTTGCGTTTGTATTTACGTTTGGTTTGTGATGGTTCTTGCGGCGGCGGCGGCGGTGACGGCATTGGTTGGGTTTCGGGTACCGTGTCGTCTATATCGTCGTCGTCGAGATTGATGTTATCGTCTCGTATATCCCACACTCCCGGCGGCGATGGGTTGACGTGTTGCTCACCGGAAGGTTGGGGTACCGTAGGCCATGTATGTTGCGCAAGCAAATGAGCATAAGCCCAATCTTGCGGGAATCCCCATCCCTCGACCCCAATCGGCCTCATCATTTGGGGTCGGTAGCCAACCGGTGGAGGTGTTGGAGACGTTTGGGTAGTCGGTACCGAAACATTTGGTACCGACTTACCACGCCTTGACCCGGAACCGGACCCTTGTTTATCCATGGAAGAGTAAAGAGTAAAAGGATGAATAGAGTGTATAGAATGTAGAAGTGTAGAAGAGAATGTAGGAGAAGGTGTAGAGGTAAAAAAATGGTATATAAAAGTTTGTATTTATAGTTGGTAAAAAGAAAAAAAAAAAGTAAAAAAAAAAATAAAAAAAATTAGCCGTTACATAGCCGTTGGGGGGGGGGGGGGGGGGGGGACGCGTTTTCTCAATCGGTAACCGGGTACCGACCATCATCCCTACCGGTCCGGTACCGGCCATCCACGACGGTGTTCACCGTCGGTAGTGGCGGTACCGGGTGCACATGCCGGACCATCCTTAGCCATACCAACCATACCACCCATTTCTGCTGCCACATCAGCTGCCACATCAGCTTTACCACTACCCTACCAATTCCATACCTTTCATCCTTAACCATACCACTCATACCCCTCATTTTTTTTTTCTAAAATATATTAAAATAATTTACTTAAAATTAAAATTAAAAATAAAAATAAAATTAAAATTAAAATTAAAATTAAAATTAAAATTATAAATTAAAATTAAAATTAAAATTAAAATTAAAATTAAAATTAAAATTAAAATTAAATTAAATTAAAATTAAAATTAAAATTAAAATTAAAATTACATTTTAATAAAACTAAAAAATACAATAAAACTAATTATTTTGCAGAGAGTCCCACAAGTGTTGAGATAAATCTTGGCGAAGGTTGTTGTGCCTCTCTCGGTTTTTCACTAGGTTGACGTTTCTTGCCCGGTCTGCTTCGGAGATATTTGTTTCGATATCTTCCGGTAAAACCTCCGTAGGATCAAAAGGATAATTTGAAATGCCTTCGTCTTCACGAATCATGTTGTGTAAAATTATACACGTGTACATGATTTCTTGTAGCTTCGTTCGTGTCCATACTTGCGCCGGTCTTTTTACCATGTGCCATTTACTTTGAAGCGTGGCGAATGTCCGTTCGATGTCTTTCCTAGCCGATTCTTGACGTTCCTTGAAGTGGATCCGTCTCTCGTCGTCATGTGGATACCTAAATGCTTTGACGAAAGTCGTCCACTCTGGATATATCCCGTCGGCAAGATAATACCCGTGATTGTAGTGTGTATTATTTGCTACAAACGAACTATCGGGTGCTTTATCTTCGAATAAATCGTTGAAAACCGGTGATTGATTGACAACGATTATATCGTTCGTCGCGCCCGGAACCCCGAAGAATGCGTGCCAGATCCATTCATCATATGATGCGACCGCTTCTAGAATTACCGTCGGTCCAGCATGATCACCTCTATGGAATTGACCCCTCCATGCGACGGGGCAATTTTTCCAGGCCCAATGCATACAGTCAATGCTACCAAGCATGCCGGGCAAGCCGTGGACTTGTTCATGCATTGCGTAGATTCGTTGAATATCGCTGGCAGTAGGCTTTCGTAAATATTGTCGCATATATAGGTAAATAATACCTTTGCAAAAATTCTCAAGGCAATCCCTTGACGTCGTTTCGCTCATCCTCAAGTACTCGTCGGAAGCATCCGAAGCAGTCCCGTACGCCAATTGTCGAATAGCGGACGTACACTTTTGAAGCGCGGAAAACCCTTTCACGCCTCTTGCATCCCAATGTTGCTTGAAATATTCGGTCTCTCTTTCTAGATCGTTAACTATCCGTAAGAATAGTCGTCGACTCATACGAAACCGCCGCTTAAAGTCTTCGTCGTTGTACACCGGGTTATTAGAAAAGTAGTCGGCGATAAGCTTATCGTGTCCCTCTTCCCGACCTCTTTCTTTATTCGGCCCTCTCGGTCTTTTATTTGACGGACCTTCTCCATTGTTTTGCAATACCCCGGTAGTCACAAGTTTACCGACCAACTCGGCAGCTTGAAGGTTGGCTAGAAGAACTTGATCTATCATGAGATCAAATTCGTCATCGGAATCCGCCATATTTTTGTGGATAGGAGAAAAGAGAAGAAATTGAAGAGAATAGAATGAGATGTGGAGAAGAGAATAGAATGAGATGTGGAGAAGAGAATAGATGTATATGTATATATAGAGAGATTAAAGAAAAAAAAAAAAAAATTGATTTTATAGCCGTTAGAGAGCCGTTGGGCGGGGGGGGGGGGGGGGGGGGGGGGGTTAAACACGCCTAAAATCAATCGGTAACCGGGTACCGGCCTCCACCACTACCGGTCCGGTACCGGCCATCCACGACGGTGTTCACCGTCGGTAGTGGCGGTACCGGTACCCCATACCGGCCCGGCTAATGATGGCCTAAGGATGGCCTTATAATTTTTGCACTTGAACGTGGGTTTGTTTGATTTTATATTTTCATTTTTGTAGTTCAAATTTGGATGGGTAAGAAAAAGTTTATTTAATCATCTTCAACTTTTAAAACATCAACAATACAATCAATTTCCTCAAACATATTCCTTCTCATTAACCATACTTCTCTTAAGTTTCATGATAATGAATCCACTCCTAATGAATTCTAAGCCTTCAGGACCTAATTACAATGTCAATTGAGTTCAATCTCTTAGACAAATGTAAAAATTTAAAAATCAAACCAATCTAATATGTATGATGTTTTCGTTCTTAGTTTATGTAGTATGTACTATATATGCATTCGTAAACCAGTTTAATTATGTATGGTTTGTGTTATTCAATACGCATGTGCTATTTTTCTTATCAAAACTAAAACATAGCAATGTTGAAATCTGAATGTTCTATTATAAAAACATTCAAAAAAAATATAACATTATTCACACTTGATAGTATCTACATCGGGTTTTCAACTTAAACTCAAAGATCATTTGCATAACATCGTACGTGGATACAGACCTAGTAATAATTATCATATTCTAAGAGCATCCACAGTGGTGGAACCTCTAAAAACCTCAATTGCCATATTTTTCCCTACCACATTGTTGCCACCTCAATAAAATAAGCACCTCTTTAAAACTCTACAACGAAAGTTCTTACAAAAACCTCACATTCTTTTTCTTATTTATAATATAATTTTTATTTATGTAAGTTATTAATACAATAGATTAGAAAAATATTACAAGAACCTGAGTTTTTGTTCAAGCACCCGAGTTCTAATAAGAACTTGTGACTGGACAAGAACCTATGTCCCACAGTGAAGGTTCTTGTAAAAACCAAAAAAAAAAAACCTTAAGAAAAACCTCCATTGTGGATGCCACAAGTAAACCAACGACAATTTATGTAATTTAACTAATTAAAATGTTGTATTTAACGAAATTAATTAACCGGACCCGACCCGAATGTGTCTCTTCTCTCTATTTCTGCTACTAATCCTCCGCCACCGTTGGCAATCGGAATTCCACCAGTGTTCATCAAGATCAACTCTCATCCTTTAGGGTTTCGATTTTCACCACCAAAAGCCCTAAATTGAAGGGGAGAAGATCAATTGGAAGAAAATGGGTAGTGGAATTCCTCCCAAACGACCTCTATTTTGCCTAAAATGGCCATGGGATGATGCCAATTCAAATGCTAATCCACTCAATTCCTCCTGCTCTTCTGGACCTCCATGGCTATTCAAATCATTCCAAACTGTGGCCTCTCTCGCTTTAACATCCCTTGGTTCCATTTCAAAACCCCAAACCAGAACCCCACTCCACTTCTCATCAAAGACCAAGGGTTTGAGTGGAGAAGAACAAGGGGAGTTAGAGCAGAGGGCATTGGCGTGTGCCTTGGCCAATGGGAAAGATGCTACGGTGATCGAATTCTACTCTCCGAAATGCAGTCTTTGCAATTCTATGGTTGATTTTGTGGGGCATGTTGAGAATAAGAACGCCGATTGGCTCAACGTTGTTATGGCGGATGCCGAGAATGACAAATGGTTGCCTGAGGTAAAGATAGTGCAATTGATGTTTGACATTGTGTTGTATGAACTTTGTTGGTTAAGATTTCCTCTAAAGATGGTGCATTTTCTATCTGCCAATGTCAACCATGGAAGTGCACTCTACCTGTTTGATAAAATGTTCCTGGTTAAGCGAATCATGTTTATGTACAAGTTTTGATCAAATGGTAGTAGCTTTATGTGCAGGATTACAGTATTGTTTTCAATGTGCCATAACTGTATAAAGTAGTCAAGATCATAAATAAAAACACGGTTTGAATGTTGGTAACTTTTAGTGTGAACCAAAGATGTTGCATTTAGACGGTTAGATGCAGTTAACAAGGATGAAAAACATTAAGTTGAAACTGCATAGATGGATACATGTAGGTCAGTGGGAGAAGAATTGGATTATATCCTTAGCGAAATGTCTGAAGGGTAGCTATGGGAATAATGTGGGATTATTGAAAGGCTTTTGGATCAAGTTCTCTTGTGGTCATGATGTGTTATGGTTAGTTTAGTTTTCAAACTACATCGATGGTCATTAGTGATTCCAAGTGGTTAATGGTAAACACTTGTTTTGGGAATTTATAATTTAAGCATCAATAATTTGGAATAACAACAATGGACAAATAGGTAACTAAAACTTGAAATTTGAAGAAAAAATGGGACATGTTGAAATAGATGTCAGACCTGGGGTGTAAACGAGCCGAGCCGAGTCGAGTAGTGGGTTAGTCGAGCCGAGCTCAAAAAATAAAGTTGGGCTCGAGCTCGACTCGAGCTCGATTAACTTTTTCAATGTACGGCTCGAGCTCAAGCTCGAATATTTTTTGAATTATCGGGCTTGAGCTCGAAGCTCGTTTATGGGTTCGAACTCGCGATGGATTAACTCGTTTATCTACTTGAGCTCGATAATTTTTATATTTTTATATTATTATTAATAAATATATGAACATGTTTGGCTCGAAAAAAGGTATGCTTGAATGGCTCGGCTCGACTCGACTCGATTCGAAACATTTAATTGAGTTTTCGAACGAGTCGAGTCGAACATCGTTGTTATAAAGCTCGGCTCGTTAAGTTAAACAAGTTCGATTTTGTGTTCGAGATCGACTCGAGCTCGAGTATTATTAAGCTCGAGTAGCTCGTTAAAAGCTCGACTCGCTTACACCCCTATGTCAGACATATCTCGATTATCGGATTGTCCATGGTAGGGTACTTTTCTGTGCCCTGATCTCTCGTTCACGATTTGGTTTTATGCAGCTTCTCCATTATGACATAAAGTATGTTCCGTGCTTTGTATTGTTGGATGAGCATGGAAGAGCTCTTGCCAAGACAGGTGTTCCAAACAGCCGCCTCCATGTTGTTGCAGGTGTTTCTCATCTCCTAAAAATAAAGCGCCCATCTCAAAGATGAACCATTACATTGCAGCTATAAATGGTAGCATCCACATTTCCCTGTGGTCAGTCAGTCATGTAGCTTTCAACTTCATAGCAACTAAAGTATTTGAAATTTAGCCCTTCTCTTGTACATTATTTATAGTAAATCAAATGTATGAACTTCATTTTAACAAACAAGGTCTCTTGTTTCATATTGATCGTTGGGTTGAATGGAGAAATCTTGCGATACCATCATGCTCAGAGTTTATTGTTCCATAAAGACTAAAAATTCGATGGTTTGTGATTTTATGTAATTGGAATTGGATGTTTCTCTTTAGGAAAACAGAGGGAAATATTGGGCCTTAAATTTGCCTTTTATTAGCACATTAATGATCTTGCATAAATGTGCTTGCCATTGGGCTGAACCACATGCCAACTTGTTAAGTTCCCATCCACAGCAGAACAAACTTTCAGCATGCACAGAAAGGTAGAATTCGCACAATATAAAAATGAAATATAATTTATTCTATTTTGAATTCAATAATACATATAATGATCTTAGCCTGTGAAGAATCAGCATTTTTTTGTTTTCCCAACTATATATACAACAAAAAGGAGATGAGATGACCTATTAGTACAGGGCTCTCCCTTATCCACACTATCGTTCTACCATCTCTTCTGAGTTTGATTCACCTCCCGCCTCTGCTAACGGATGAAAAAATAAAAAAAATAAGTAGACCGCCGGTATTAGTAACTGCTCCAGCATTAGTTGCAGGTACCCAAATCCAACCTTGCACATAAAATGGAGCAAGTCATTTGGACTTTAGGAGTTCTTGAAGTATCCATCTTGCTTCATTCAGGGTATCCAAATGAGAAACTTCAGAAGCCCATATGTTTTGCAGTGCGGGAATCTTCATGTCCAACCTTTCTAGGCGTTCCTCTAACTGATTCACAGTTTTTGTATCCAACACAGTACCCACAACATTCTGCCAAAAGAAATACAGAGAGTTGTTATAAAAAAATAATAGTCTAGCTCATAACAGAGAGGTTTATGAGTTCAGGCACTTAATAACAATTTAATCACTATTACTTGTTTACTAAAACTTCTAAGGCATAATCAAGTACTCACCCAGGTGTTGCTAGAGCAAGTTTGGAGCACCAGTGACTTTAGAAACTCCTCATCTGATTCCCTGACTACACATTCTGAATTGACGGAAAGTGCGATATCTAGACATGAAGAATCAGACATAGATCCATAGTTCTTCATTACAAGCCTACCATGCTGGTCTAAAATCTTGCTCATGCGAGACATAGTGTAGCTGCAGCGAATCTCTATCTCCTTGTTTGGTTTATGTAAACTTCCTCCGATATGTTTGCCTGGCAACCATTCATGGAAACCCAATAAAGTCGTTGCCCTCTCATTATCAGTCCAGCAACAGCATAAGGATGATCCATCATCTATGCAGACAAATAACAAAAAACCAAAATGAATGAATATATGTTGGATTCATGAGATTGAACTTCAACAAAATTTCAAACTGCTGATGAAACGACAATTTCCAAAAAGCATATACAGAATTTCACTAAGCTGTACCGTTATAACAGGCCACAGGGAAGACCCACTTGTTCATGCTATTAACTATTCACCTAGGGGAGCCTAAAGGGTACATGTATTTTGAGGCAAAGGGGGTATCTGAGATAAAAGCAATCTAAATTAGGTCTCTTGCTTATACATCAACCTTTTTACATATATGATAATTGGAGTCCAGAAATTCCAGTCTTCAAGAATTTCTATGGAGGTAGTTTTAAGGGTGTCCATAATAGGAAATGGCCTACATTTCCATGCCTCAATATGCCATACAACTCAGAACACTTGATGGAAGGTAGTAAACCGACTCCATTTCCTTAAAAATGAATGGCAGACAACCAAGAAATATTATTGTACCAAGGAAAGCTATTCCAAAGCTAACAAGTAATGTAGACATGATGAAAAGTTTAAGCATCCCTGGAAAGATGGCCAAATATGTTCATCTAATATTCAATCAGATCATCTAGCATAAACAGGAAGCATACCCATTATGACACCAGCAAGTGGAAATTTCACTGACGGTATTTCTGAGTTAACCGTGGAGGACCGTAGGAGCTCATTGTTCTTTTCCACTACCAAAACATAAATCGCCACAACCTGCCAGCACAAAAACCACTGAATTAAACACCATATATAGTATAAGTTTCGTTATGTGGGAATAGTTAGAGCTCATACGAACTAAAAGACTATGTTATGATCTACAGTTAGTTTGCTGAGAGGGAGACGATATACATGCATGACTTACCTTGCAATGGAGCCGAATCTGTTTGTGGTCTGAAAACTGCTTCATTTCAGAAATTAAAACTGCAGCACCAGTTGCCGATGAAGAAGTGGTCTTCAAAACTGAAGATGTATCATCTGACTCATTGCTACATATGCCATCGTCAACCACTATCGAGTTGATTTCAATGAAAGATGCAGGTGTCAACTTAAGTACGTCTCCTTCACTGTTGACCAAACAAAATTCTTCAGAATCACATTACTGGATGATGAATGACACAATAAATACTTAATGGGAGCATCAGCCAGCGGCGATATTTCGTGTATTTAGGTTTCAAAAAAATGTATGGTTTGCAAATTTAACCAAAGTATTCCAAAAGAACTACATGAAACAATGAGAGAAACAAAGCACATAAAAATCACGTTAGTAGTTTGAGAATGACACATACACTGTTAAAAGAACACGGTGAAAGTTCGCTTTGATGCCTGGTCCAAATCCAATTGGATAACTATGTTCACTTAAGCTGCTATGAATCTTCACCTGAATGATCAAAACTATCAGAAAAATAGGTGTAAGCACCCAAAAGGATAACACCAATAAGGAAGGAAAGTAGCATTTACAATATCACGGTCGACTAGAACATGAATACAGATGTTGTTTGTTACTCCAGGAAGGATACGGTGATGAGCCCCATGCAAAATTTTATGGCGTAGATGGGTAACAAGACAACCCTGGTCAGAGCTATGAACCGCCACCACATGTCCTTTTACAGATAATAAATTCCCCTGAGGCAAAGTTACACCAAAGGCCCCAGATAGCATTGATACACTCATCATGGTCCGAGAACTCCAAGAATTGTTCAATAATTCTTTCATCGAGCTTGTTGGCTGGATAAGATCTTCTTTCAGTTTTCTGAGTTTGACCTCTAAGAAACTTAAATGATCAGCTGACAGATGTAAATAAATATCTGGACATATCTCAGGGCATCTATCAATAGATCTTAGTATAGGAATTTCAACTTGACGAGAATTTGGGGATTGGAACTGTTTGTCAACATCTAAATTATGGTATGAAGAAATGCATGATTGAGCAGTGCTGGGACCGGCCTCATCAGCAGAAAAAGAGACACTCCAGAGTTGTGATTTAGATTTCACTAGTACTTTGCCATCACAGGTATCACCAGAGCCAGAGTCCTTTGCAGTACAGATCAGATCTTTGTTATGATGCTTTATCAAGTAGTAGCCACCAATTCTCAACAACTGTAACAAAAGTCATATTGCAAGTCATGTTGGAGATTAGGATTTCCCCATCTGACTTCTAAATAGATAAGTTGATGTATATAAAATGGCCAACCTCATACTTCAAAAAGCAATCAGACTTGAACTCCAATAGTAACTTCCTTCCAGCCCTTTTGCAGAAAGAATCTTCCTGCTTGTTGGCTACTGTGCAATTTGACAAGATACCCAAGCTGACCATCGACTTATCACTAGATATTCGACAGCCAATGGTGCATGCGAGTTCCTGTGGACAGCTAAGATCACACCATTTTTTATTATAGGACTGTTGGTCATCACCATATGAACGTTGCAAATGGTCGGATTCGGATAGATTACTTCCAGTATCACTTACTCCAGCGTATGATTTAACCAAATCTCCCTCTTTTTCATGAAGAACTAAATTCCAGGGTAAAACTATGGCCTCAGCATATATGCTTGAACTGTTTGAAACAGAACCATTACCTGAAAACTGAGGAAATTTTGAATCAAGAATCAAGAAAATTAAGTAGTTCCTTTCCTTTCTACTATAGAACATACCTTTTGCTGTACAGGGAATTTGTGCATTAACCAAAGCAGGTGGAATCTTCCACTTTCTAGCTCCTTAAAATTCTCTTCTCTATCCATGCTAGGACATAGGATATGATTTCTTGATTTTGTATCTTTCATATAGCAAAGGATATAAATGGTAATCCTTTTTCTCCCTGCTAATTGAAAATGGTTGAAAATGTTTCTGCACGAAAATGGTTCATCGTTGAGTGGTTCCAAATTCTCCAGTTGTCGAGGAAATCCTTCCATCACGACACTGAAGTTGTTTATCTGGTGAAATGAAAGAGAGACGAAAAAAATCATACCTAAGTAGGAACATAACAAAACAATTCATGGAGATATGAAATACCTAGCTGGTTCAGCTGAAGTGAAGCAGCCATCTGACAAATAAAGAGCATTGTAAGAATCTAATTACCTCATATATGTCCTTAATGCTGCAAACAGATGGAAGATCAGGTATAACAATGTCAATGCCGCCAGTTGCATCAACTAACTGCAACCTTCCAGAGTATTCAGAAATCTACATACAAAATACACTACCACAATCACATTTGCAGAACCATAAATAGAAATGCTTATGAAGTAGATGACAATTTACTAACCTTTAAAGTTCCAAGCAAAACAACGTTCATATCTTCGCTTTTCAAGATTTTCCTAATTGGTTGATCATGAGACTTCCCTCCACAAACAATATTGCCATATTGATGGTTCATGTCAGAATCTGTCGCTCTTGCATTTAAAAATTTTACGAGCGTGTCCTCACACTGACGGATGAGATTGGAAATTGGCACAACCTGAAACAATGGCAGTAATTCTATTATTACACACCTGTTAAAAGAAAATGCCTAAACAAACCTTATTGAAAACCTCTAATTGCCAAAATATACCAATTTTGGAGGGTTGTAGTCTAATTCTTTGCCACAGCCGCATAACTCATGCTGACAATATTCTGTAAGAACGCCATGCTGCCGAATTAAACTAGTTGTTAGGGATCCATACATACAGTTACAACTACTGTGTTCTCCTTGACAAAATTCAAAATGGTTATACCCGGAAACGGAATACTGATAAGGGTAAACATGAACTGGAATACTTCTGAACTAATCCTTCCATCTGCATAACACCTTCAAATTCTTCCTTCAGCTTAGCACAAAGTTCGTTATATTAAAAAAAACAATGTGTGACCATAACAGAATACTTATACAGGGAGTACATATAACAGATGGAAATACGCAATCTTACAATACACAGCCAAGGTACAAGCACATTACATGTTTTGATCCTAAGATCTCCATCTCGGATAAAACTTCAGCAAACTTTTTCTTCAGGGATGAAACTACAAGTAACACCCTGATATAGAAGAGTTTTGAGCAAATGAGCAAATATGAAATGCCAAGAAAGGCAGATGACAATAAGAGTAATAGTAAATCCACATCTTCTCACCATAATCTAGCTGAAAATGCAAGTGATTCAATAAATTTCCTAAGAAGACTTCGAGATTGTAAAGCTTGGTAGCATCTGTAGCAAACAGGAAGATACTTTTAGAATACACAGAATCTCTAAATAGCCGCCATAAGAAAAATACAACTGAAAGGACTTCAGCAGCACTAACCCGCTCTCTATTGGAGAAAACATATTAACACGGATGCTAGTTTTATAGCACGATCCAAAGATTTTAACTTTCGTCCATGAAAATTTCGGATCCTCCAAATGAAAATTTCTCACAGTTACCTACCAGCATGAAAAATCCACATTATTAGAAAAACTTCAAAATTCCCTATGCAAAAAAGAATCTACTTTACATACAATTCCACCGACTCTCAGACTATGTGGCATTGAAAGTTGATGGTCCGTGAGCAACAACAGTATATTTTGATCCAATTCGATAACCATTCCCTGCATGTAGACCCCGGTAATACTTCCAGTATGGGCACCACATAACCCCTTCTCGCCCGTAGTAATATTTCTTCTATTTATGGCACCTTTAATCGGAGACGTTGGAAGATGGATCATAGCTTTCTCCGTGGTCACATACATCATCATAGACTTTCCTTCTCCAAGAAAAACCATCTTCTTTTTCAACCCAGAGACCAACAAAACACCTCCAACCAGCCTAGAAATCGCAGGATACCAGATCGATGCAGATCCGCAAAAATAAAGAATCTTA
The DNA here is from genome assembly GCA_030169165.1 of Centaurea solstitialis. Taxonomy (NCBI): domain Eukaryota; kingdom Viridiplantae; phylum Streptophyta; class Magnoliopsida; order Asterales; family Asteraceae; genus Centaurea; species Centaurea solstitialis. Next base: position 90,087,495 of record CM058040.1, on the reverse strand, counting down.
GACTTCGAAAAGGTATGGCTGTTATTATTCCGTTCCCCAATTATATCTTGCAATAACATTACCCTGTCCCTGGAACAACATAATTTGCACTCGCATACCGCAACTTCAGCAAGAAAACCATTAAGGTTTCTGGTACCGCTTTTATTGGCTGTACAGGGGACATTTGTAACAGGGCTGACTGATTCCAATAAGCCGTAAACTAAATGGCGAGGAACCATGCTTTCAACATAGGCAGGAAACAGGGAGTCCAGATAAAATGCATTAAAATTCAATTTTGTTTCAGAATGATCAAGAGTCCACCTGATGATTTCTAGGTATCCACCGTGTGGTTTTAACGGAAGGAAATTCCAGGCGACGACTCTGATTCTTTGGCCAATGACGCGAAGATCGAGGTCAAGAACGTCGCAGCAAACGGCGGCGGAATCGTCGGAGAACTTAAGGCAACTTGAATTGGAGCAAGAGGAGGAAGGTGAAGGTAGGGTTAGGGTTAGGGTTCCGATGAGTAGTGATTGGTGGTGAAGAGGTTTAAGGATTTTGTAGTTATTATTAGGGCTTTGTGGATGTAACGGTTGAGTTGTGTGTTTGAGACGATGAGGCGGTGGTGGACGGCGGAGGGAGAGAGAGGAGGCGCCGGTGGTGGGGCGGCAACGGCGGAGGAGGTCGGAGAGTGAAATACGCTTAACTGAACTCTCTTCTTCCATGGGAGTAAGGCGGGAAAAAATACTTCTATCTAAAAATCATTCAGCATATAACCAAACATTCAGCATATAACCAAACAGCCCCTTAGTGAGTTGTATAAAGGATATGGCTCCTTATTTCATCAGCCATATCCGGCTGAAAGCTGAATCACTCAACTATAAAATGTAAGTCCTTTGTATTCAAACATTAAAATCCTTCAAATTTTACCAACTACCCTTTTCTAACTACTTGGCATTAAGATCTTTTAAACCTTATTGTGAAAAAAGAGACATTCCTCCTTTTCCTTCCATCGTTGCTCGTAAAAAAAATTATTAGATAATGTGCATTAGAGCTTCTCCATTAATTTACGTTTGAGTCTCTACTGTTAAAAACCGATTTCTCCATTAATATATTTATTTTTATCATAGATATACTTTATTGAATAGACAACTTTGTTCATATAGAGCTTAACGAAAAAAACGAAATGAATAGTCCCTAAGATGGATTTCAATTCAGATTGATTTTTAGGTTATTTTCACTTACCGTCATCTCATCATCCATAAAGCAAGTGATAGTCTAATCTTTTATTTATATCCCTCTCGATCGATATACTCAATGTCAATGAATTGCAGAACAATCGCTTTCTCGACTATCAACCTATGAAAACGTCTCTTTCAATCAGTAAACCTAGACCTAGAGGATCCAAGTCTCTTGGGGAGCATAGTTGATCCATCACACGTTGCTTCTCAATCAACCATAGGTATTTATCAAACATCCCATTTAAACAAATCGATCATAGGTGTTTTATGCCATATGAAAACTTGCTTCTCAACCTATTTATTGAAGATAAATATTTGCTGAGGTAGTTAAGATCTCACTTTCATTAGTGGTACTAACTTGCAACTTCATGAATATTTTTTCTTTGCACGGCAGGTAAACCCATACACACGCCCCGACCGAAGTCAGAGAGGTATCCGGGATCCATTCGGGCACTCGACTAATCCTCTCGACAATGGAAACATTTACCGGCCCATAGCCTCGCCCATGCCGGGCCCGAAGGTCGACCCATGAACTGGGGTGTCGCCTCCTGTTCCCTTCCCGTATCGAACCCAAGTAGACAGAGATACCATCCATTGCCCCTCTCAGGATGTTACCGACCGTTGAGCTACAAAGGAATTGACAAATGTCATTACTTTATGGGGGATTCGAACTTGGGTCTGCACTATGGTGTATGTACCCTCCAAGCACTAACCACTCCACCACAACACCTTGAACACTTCATAAATCTATACTCCTTTATAAAAGAGATTCTACGAATTTCTTAAACTCTTAGAATCTCTTAAACTCTTAATATCTTATAGTCTTAATTACAACTCTTAATGCATAAGGTACCAGCCTTTATCAGCCTGCAACACCAACATCCTGATTTTGGTAACATGGAGAGATGCTTTTTGAAATACAGACTTCCCTTTTTCCTCTTCTATGAACATTTTGACTGTATAACTCTTAAAAGACAATAATGCATAAGGTACCATCATCTAAATACAAAGTGTGATGCATTAGGTACAAGTTGTTAATGCGAACTTCTATGATCAAGACTACAAGTCTTGTAAACTAGATTTTTTCACGTCTCTGACTTCCTACTTTCTTTTTGCTGAAAATCTTAGACTTTCTATTTGCAATTTGAAACACCTTATCAAATTTCAAATATGAATTTCTTCTTTAAATGAGTTTCTCCATCCCTCCAGAACCCTAGTGTGTTTAGTTGTGGAAAAATTTCCTGTTTTTTAGAAAAATTTTCCATGGAAAATGAAAACTTAGAAAACTTGTTTAGTTGATTCAATTTAGAAAAAAATTTCCATGAAAACAAATTTTTCATTTTCCAAATTTACACTTGAATTAGAAAACTACTTTTATAGTTTCCAATTTTCATTTTCATTTTCCATTTCCATTTTCAATTACCGTCCCTTCTCGTCGCCGGCCACCGCCATCAACGTCGCCACCGCTGCGCCTGCCACCGCTACCGACCACCGTCACCACCATCGCTACGGCCGCCGCCGCCGCGCCTGCCGCCACTGCCGGCCACTGCCACCACCGTCGCTACCGCCGCTACCGCCGCTACCACCGCCATGTAACATCCACATTCGAAAATACATCCTAATTGTCTTCGTTACGCATGTTTATGGGATCAAAACATGATGGAGTAATGTTTGATAGGTTAAAGTTGAATTTAAGTGTTAGCCATCGCCTAAAACGTTATAAAACGAAAGTTCGAGGTTTAATATCGATTTTTTTGGGAGACTTTTTCTGGAATATTTTTATATTAGGTTGTAGATTATCTCGCTACGAGCGCGTGAGCGAAAACCGCGTCAAAAACGGAGGTCCGAGCGAAAAGTTACGCTAGTTTTAGTGTTTAGTGGTCGAATTGGGTACCAAAACGGGTCAACCCGACCCAGCTTGGTATAAAGACGTGAAAACACTCATTTCAGCCCCATTTCTCTTCTTGTTTCACCAAAACTCAGCCTTGTGTTCTAAGCTAAGAAGATATCTTCATTGGAGGTGATTTAGAGCCAAAATCAAAGGGTTTTTACAAGATTTCTTCTCCAAATCACTTCTACATCTAAGGTAACTACTCTATCCTAGTTATTACTTTTGATTTAGGTCAATTTGGTAAGGGATCAAACACTTAGGGTTAGGGTTTTGTGAGATTATGGTTAGAGTAGCTAAATTATCTTATAATCTAACCCATGCAAAGGAGGGATGATGATTTAAGTCAAGAAATTGTTAAGGTTATGAAATGAACTTTTTCTCAAGGTATGTTTTAAGGGTTTTATTGATGTTCTTGACCATGCATGTGGAAAGTGAACTAAGTTTATGTCTTTTAATCATGTTAATGTATTAGTTTTGGGGTTGGATTGGTGATTATGCTCATTTCATGGAATTTAAAAGGAAAAAATGCAAAGGTTTGACAGCAATAGATCTTAAATAGCTGCTGTTTTGTAAAATTCGTATAAAATCAACCGTAGCTCGGATTGCTACGTGGTTAGATGTTCTGGAAAGCTAAGACTTTGAGCTACAACTTTCATTTGGAAGTCGAAATGAAATTAAGGCTATAGATGGGTCGAAACAGTCTCGCAAAGCTGCCCAAAAACAGGGGATTGAGCTGTCAAATACATAAGATTAGATCTACTTTTTAGTGTACTTCGGTTAAGCTATCGATATTGGTTTCTTACGAGATTTTTATGGTCACTACAGGGGTTACTTAAGCGTGTTTGGGCCTTCCGGTGGGGTTGGTTGGAGGACCTATACCCTTGTTCGGTTTGGAGCCTATATTGGTTTTGTTTGCATTATCGCTACCACTGTGAGTTTATGGGACAACTTTAACTACTATGTGTTTTACATGTGTTTAATCTATTCAAATTATTTCTTTTGCTCATTCTTAACATGCTTGTTAGCTTCCTTACTTTGACATATACATCGATAATTGTACTCCCTTCCATACGTGTTACCCGGTGTTACCATTTGGTTCACGCGGGGAGACACGCGTAGGCCCATGCCGTCCGGGATAGCTCGGGCATGGAGCGCATTGTTTGGCCGTGGACATGGTGCCGGTCATTTTAGCTCACCGTCCGGGATAGCTCGGGTGAGAGGTCCTTACATCATCCGGGATGGTTCGGGTGAAGGACATTATTCGTATTGTGTATTTGCCACATCCGGGATAGCTCGGTGGCGATACGGTTCTCTTATTGACCTCGTTATGATTTTTTTTATCATATCTATATGTTTATTACTTGGTGATATATTCTTTCGCGTATCGTTTGTGCTTATAAATATGCTTGATTGGCTTATTTGTCTTCTAGAACTTAACTAGAACACTATACATGATTACATATGTTTATCCATAGTTGTTGGTTGTTTCCCATATCCTCACTAAGCATTTTGTGCTTACCGTTTAGTTGTTCTCATTTTCAGGCCAAGGTGTAAAAGATAAGGACAAGCTCGTGTAGTTGGTGTGATCAGATATAAAACTTCTTTTGGTATATAGCAGCTAGCAGTTTAGTTATTTTATATATATATATATATATATTGGGTTTGTATCTAAGTAGTTTATATCTTTTGTATTGTAAAGGTAAGCAGGTAGATAAAGGGGTAGATAAGTTTTGTTTTGTAATGACGTCATGCTTCCGTGATGTTATAGTGTTGGATTGTTCATTTTGGGACTTTTGAACATAAATCTTGTATCCCGTTATCTTTATAAAGGTTTAGAATGTTGATTATTGTATAATCTTTGTTGTCGAGGTTGTGGTGTTACACGCCACCACCGTCGTCGCACTATCGTCGTCCCCTTCTCGTCGCCGCCATTACCGCCTCAACCATCTCCATCGCCGCGACCACCCTCTCACCACCGCCAACACCGCCGAGGCCACCACCACCACCGTCGTCGCCGCCGAGGCCACCGCCATCGCAGCCGAGGCCATCGCCACCACCGCCACCATCGGCATCGCCGCCAAGGCCATCGCCATAGCAGCCGAGGCCACCGCCAACACCGCCGTTGCCGTTGAGGCCACCGACGTCGCCGTCGAGGCCATCGCCAACACCGCCGTCGTTGCCGAGGCCACCGTCCTCGCCGCCGAGGCCACCGTCGTCGTCTCCGAGGCCCCCGCCACCACCGTCGTCGCTGCAGAGGCCACCGCCTCCGATGCCGCCGCCGCTGTGACCACCGTCACTGCCACCATTGCAATATTTGAAAAAATGGAAAATGAAAAGTAAACGGAAAATGCACAACTAAACGAGTTTTTTAATTTCTAAAAATGGAAAATGAAAACTCCATGATTTCAAGTAAATAAGTTTTCTAAAAATTTCCTAGAAAACTGAAAATAAAAAATCAACTCCATTTTTTGTTTTCATACAGTTTTTTCACAACTAAACACAAATGTTTCATCTCCAAAACAGGTTTGCTCCGTTTATTTTCTTGAACGAGATTTATATTCAGGGCCGTTCCTAGAGTTTCGGATGCTCTGTGCGAAAATGCAAATTTATGCCCCTATATCTATCTTTTAATCAAATGAAACGATGTACGATACGATTTTTTAAAGGGTTTGGAACCTAGCCAAGGTACGTGGCTAATCCCTACGCTGATTTTTAATAGAGTACAAAGGGGGATATAAGAATCAAAACCCCAAATTACAAAATATAAATAGAAGGATAAAAAACAAGAAAAACTATAATTTGTTTTAACTAAAATGGTAAATAATAGGATTAAAGTTATCAAAAGAAATCTAAAACTCAACAAATCTATAAATATCTTGACTACTAAAAATAGTAAGGTCATTGTAATTGATAAAAAAAATAGTGAGTACGATGTTGTAAAAAACAACAAATGACTAAATCCTAAATTCCCAAGCATACGCTGTATAGCAAGTTAATTGATGTTGTGACGCAAATATGCAATCTGTCAATTTCTCAAATCCTTTAATTGACGCAAAAGCAAATAACGTAGATGGAATAATGAAGAATTCCACTAAATTAAAATCAACTAAACTAATAATGTAATATAATACATACTTGGTAATTGTATAGAGTCCAACTTATAAATTATTAAAGCTAATTACCTATACTAATAGCATTATATATAACTTTGATGCCCCTTGGGCTTTGATGCCCTGTGCGGTCGCACGGGCTGCACGGCCCCAGGGCCGGGCCTGTTTATATTTGATTTGTAATTTCTTCCATTCATTTTCATTTATGTTGTTGTTCCACGTTGTTTTTAGATTCAATAATCTCTGTATGAACCTTCCTAGAAGGTTCAACTCGTGATGAGATAACCTTCAACCAAAACAGTAGTCACGCTTGCTATTAACGAAACAGTAGCGACGAAACAGCAGCGACCCAGCTTAATGCGAACAACCTACCAGCTGGAAGTAGAGACACACTGCAACACTTTCGAGTCACAACTCACGAAACTCAACAGCCTATCGAGAGTGACCCAGATTCGCCATGGATCGACAATGAAAGTCTATTTGGCCGCCCATACCTTCTGTTTTCCAGCCGTGTACGCGCTAACTCGAGTAATATCTACTTCAGCTGTGCTTGGTGCTACGAACAACACATTCCTTGCAACTTTTATTTTGACTTTTCCGTTGCTCCATCTCTGAGTTTCTAATTTTGTAATTGACACCCACCCCTGCCTTGAACCTTTTAATTTGGTTTTGATTTTTTTCTTTTAATTTGATACTTAGACAGAATATATAGCAGATGGTTTCTGGGTTCGTTGGAGCAAGAGGGTTACATTTTAATATTTTTTTTTCTTTGAAATAGGATAAGTATAGTGAAGAAGATGAAGTCTACAAGAGGAAAACTGGGGAATGGGGATGATGGGATGGGAACTCTTTTGGGAATGTGGAAATAAATTTAAACATAAACTTTATATTTTCGAAAAGATATATATTGCAATCTCATCTAAGATATATTAAATTTATTTAGTTAATTCACAAATTTTCTTTCATATCCTACAATAGATGATTAATAGTTTTGGATTTCATCGTATAACATGTTTGTTAGTTTTAATGTTTAACACATGTTTGTTAATTTTAAGGAAGTAACTAAATAAGCCGGACATTTTTTAAAGATTCCAATATATAACCTATTTCTTAGTTTTAACATCGGGGTTTTTATTTTTAAATGCACTTTTTACTTGAAGCCAAAATTTCTTATGTTTTGATGGCCTTTCAAGTAATCAATTTTTTGAGTTGAAATGTTCAAAGACTAATATTTTTTTTTTAAATGTTTAAAGACTAATGTTGAAATGTTCATCTAGATTTCGTCTAGACTACACCCTTGGTAATTTAGAACTGAAAATTTGGCCGTCTGAGACTAAGTCTGGCCACAAGATGCACACGAAGGGATTCGAGCCTGGAGTGAATGGGATACCATCCACATCCCCCACATGCTTTATCACTTGGTCACAAACGTTGTGGATAAAAGACTAATCTTTTGTTGTGCCTACTAAATCTACGTAGGTATCCAGACAAGTATAGGTGCTAAAATATTGTTTTCTATACTAATGCTTTACAATAAAGTTGAATTTAGCATTTGTTTTTTATTATTGTTTCTAGATTGTAAAATTGGTTCATGATGAATCCTCTATTTAACAAATGTTCCTTCTTCAAGAACACAATGCTTTAATGTGTCTAATGTTATAATTGGACAGACTGTTAAAAAAACTCGTTATAAATTCATATTAATGTTATCTAAAGATCACATATGTATATTCAAGCTGACAATGGTTAAAGTTTTGACTACAACGGCTTTTATCGGTTGTAACCGATGCTTTCACTTACGTTTATACAAAATTTACCCCCACCGCATTGCGTGGATAGACTGCTAGAGTGCTAGTACTTTAATAATGGCTTTTTCCTATGTACCAAATTTACCGTTAAGACTCTTATTAATTTTGCTTTTATACTTCAACATCACCTTTTATTATTTAGAATGGAAAAAGAGGGTTTATTATCTCTTAAAAAACAAACAACATTATATATTATATATTTGTTTTTGAATTTACTTATTTACTTTAAAATCAAATTTGCATTAAACAAAATCAACTCTGACTATATATCCATTTTGGGGAACCTCCCATTTTGTATTTGATTTCATTGTTCAACGACACCAGGTAAATGTAATTTTAACGATCCAAATTAGAGGGAGGTTGAGTTGGATGGGTTTGAACGAACAACCTATTCAAATTACCTTAGTTGAAAAGTATTATCAACCAAGGGTTGGTTTATTAAATATTTACCTTGGTAAATATTTATTGGTTGCATTAGTTTATAAATGAACATAACAAGCACTGATAATCTTACCATGAGGAAACACAAAGATCAAAAGTCTTAACCGGTAAGTGAGGGGGATGATTCTTACCCGATAATCGCTTACCATCAATATATTTTGATGGAAGGAATGTTACCCATAAGATAAATGAGAATAGTGGTGAGAACCCTAACTTAAACGTTTGTGAATTAAGTTGAGTTGCTGAGTTAATACTTAATACCATGGTTGATACATACTTTTATTTTTGAGACCATAAGTTATGCTCTACCCGAAGGGCTCCGGTTCTCTTCGGGTTCTTTGGGTTCCTTTGGCAACACCATTACGATGTCTTTGGGTAAGTTGGCACATTTAATTGATCGTCTTCTCCAACATGATTGAAACTCAACCCCCCACCCCCTTTCTCTTTCTTCTCTCTCTTTTTATATCTTCTTTTCTTTTGTTTATTAATTATTTAATAAAATAGGAAGTGTTGGTAAAATTGGGTTGAGTTACTTGGGTATAATACATATTTTAGGTAATTTTGGATAAATAGCGGAAAGGTGTTATGACGCTGATGTGGTTTTAGGTAATTTGACATGTATAATTTATGGTCTCATAAAAGGGTTTATGGTCTCATAAAAGGGTTACTACCCGAAAATAAAACTTGATTTAAAAATAAATAAATATATAAAGAGTATAACACATAGGAAAAATGGAAATGTGGTACGTTGAAGTCTTCTTACAATTCATTTGAAGCAGTCGTTAGCAACTAATTTGCCTAGTCTGAAGAATCATAAAGTTGTCATTCAATGACAGGAAGTTTAAGGGTGGTTTAGAGTGGATCAACAGCGGGTTTATAGTCAAGCGATATTTGGAATATTTATAAAGTGTTTTTTGTGAGGTTTTAATCAAATCTATTATCACATTTAGGCTATGTTTGGCAAACTAGCTGATAAGTTAACTTATGACTGATAAGGTAGCTTATGACTGATAAGGTAGCTGGTGACTGATAAGGTAGCTGATGACTGATAAGGTAGCTGATAATAAGTTACGTTTGGCAAAAACTAGCTGATAAGGTAGCTTATGACTGTAAAAGGACAAAAAAAGACATGTTTGAAAATTAGTGGTGTAAGACTTAGCAAGGGTATATTTGGAATAAAAAAATAAAAAGTCTCATAAGTCACCAAAAGGTTGGTGAGAGTAGCTTTTCAAAAAGCTAACTTATAAGTTAACTTATAAGCTAACTTATGGTCATCCAAACATGTACCTGACTTATAAGGTGACTTATAAGCTAGCTTATAAGTCACCTTATTTTTACCAAACAATGCCTTAAGCAACGGAAGTATATTCATAAAAACTACGGTAACAGCAATTAATAACCTTTAAGGATGCACAAGTTCTTAGGCCATCCTTAGTGGTGATGGTTGGTACCAATGGTACCAACTGTCACGTCAGTGCTACATCAACTTTGCCAACACCTCACCAATCCTTACCAATTCATCCACACTCATACCAATCTAAATAATTAATTAAAAAATAAAAGAAAAACAAAAGAAGAGAGAGATAGAAAGAAAGGAGAGAGAAGGTAAGGTGGGGTGGGTTGGGTTTCTCAACCAGTGGGGGGGTGCTGATTTCCACGCTTGATGGTTGGTACCTTCCTCGGCGGTGCTGCTAGTCGGTACCGGTGGTACCGGTTCCTCGCCGGTCTCTTTCACGCCCTGGCTGCGGATGGCCTTTGAAACTTAACTACAAAAGAATAATCAATAAAACTTACTTGAACAACTCGTGGAAAAAATCAAACCTTTGATATTACCTCTTGGATGTCAAAGACCAATAGTATTAATTCCTCTAGAGCCTCACACCTAAAATCACCAGATACTAACAACCAAGAACGCTCAAATTTTTTGGCGATTTGGAGAGGGAAAGAGAAGGAGGATGCCACAAAGAGAAGAGAGAATGAATTAATTGATGAATTAATTGATGAATTGGGTTTGATCCCAAAGCACCTATTTATAACCTCTTGACTTAGCCTTTCTAATTCTACACGAACTAATAAACCAATTAAAAACTATTTTAATTATTATAAGTTCATTATCTCTAATATATAATTAGATATCCTAATCCTTTTACAACTTGATAACTTAATTAAAAACTATTTTAATTATTATCAAGCTATTATTCTTTATCTATAATTAATCTAATTAATTATCTTTTAGATATTATCTAATTAATTATATTTATCATCAATTGATAAATAAATTAATCACTATCACCCCCTCTAATTTCCTGATTGTTTATTTGGGTCTTAAGGGCAACCCAAAAAGACCCTGCTATTATTAAAATATTACCAGTGGTTAATAATTTTGACACGATTTCCAACATCCCTCTCCTTTATGGTTGTGGGTTCGAGTCTCGTAGTGGACATTAGAGGTGCACAAAATAACCGAATAACTGAAAAACTGAAAAAAATAATCGAAAACGGTTTTAAAATAACCGGTTACAATTCTAACTGAACAGGATATTTTTTTAACCGGTTTTCTAACTGGTTATAAATTTTGAGAATTTTTATGTAATTACCGGTTTTTTAACTGGTTTTTTATTAACCGGTTTTTAACTGGTTATTTTCAATATACTAAAAAATTAAGAAATATATCTATTTGAATTTATATTTATAATATTTTTATAGTAATGGTTGGTAAATGGTAATTAGTAAATTGGTATTTATATAATTATATGTATTGTTTTTATTATATATATATATATATATTTGTATAATTATATTAAATATAATTATTATATAATTATAAAATTAAATAAACAAAACAACTATACAAAAGAAAAAACCCAAAAAAATCAGATTTTTAACCCAAGCCTAAAAAATGCCCAACGAAACAGGTTTTTTTCTAACCGGTTTTTTGTCCTAACCGGTTATTTCTCTAACCTAACCGGTTGCAAGTAGTATTGTATTCAAGGTCCATAACCGGTTATGTTCGCTCGGGTTTTTTCCTAACCGGTTTTTTCCCAACTGGTTTTTTTCCTAACCGATTTTGAAATAACCAGTTAGGCTATTTAACCGATCGTGTGCACCTCTAGTAGACATGGGTGTAGATTTAGGAGTAGATTTTAGGAGCAAGTTAGTTGAGTGTGTGTGTAATCTGCCATTCAAAAAAAGTGGTTGGAAGAGGAGCTTCTATGGTTATTTTGCCAACCTTTATTGGGTTGTCTTAGTTGCTTATTTTAGCGTTACAGACTCTTAACTTGGTGCTAACCGAGTCAACAACAGTTAGGTTGTTTACCGTTGATGAGATTGATCGAGTCAACACCAAAGTGATGCTTATCCGGGTCAAATTTGATCATTCCATGTGTGCCCTTTTTTTTCTTTCTTCTCTTAACATACAATTACAAAAAAAGATTAAAATCATATATTTTTTGTTGGTAAAAAAACACTTGGTAAACACTTTTACCTGCACAAATACTTACCTGGGACAACAATTACACAGTAAAAGTTAGTAAATAGCCCCTTAGTAGTGTTATTAAATCTAAGGAAAAGATTAGGTTTACGGGGTTGGGTTAGGTTTAAATAGTCTCAATCCAGTAACTATGGTTTAAACATTTTACAACTGAAGTGGGTTATATTGACCAATATATCTTTTAATTGTCTTATTAATTAATGATATTAATGATTTTAAATTAGTGGACTAAAATAAATCTTAGGTTGTGTTTGGTACAGAGAAAAGAATTAGAGAGAAATGGAAATAGAAATGGAGAGAAATGGAAATGGGGTGGAGAATTGAAATTAATCTCTTGTTTGGTATCATCAAAGAAATGAAACAGAAAAATGATGAATCATGTCGCCGGACGGCAACATCGGGCGACAACTTTCGACGGCCACTCCCGTTGTCGGAGATACACCGGTCATCGTTGACGCCGAGGGTGGGCGGCGGTCGTCGAAGGTGGTCGTCGCCGATGGTTGTAACCGACGCCGGTGGTCGTGGCCAATGCCAATGGTCGCCGGCGGTCGTTGCCGAAGCCGGTGGTCGTCGGAAGTGGTCGTTGGCGGTTGTCGCAGATGTAGGTGGTCGCCGGGTTAGAAATTGAACATCAAACACCAATTCTCTCAATTTCTCCTCAAAATGGAGAGATTGCATTTCTCTATTTTTACACTGCAATAAATTCCTAGAGAATTCAATTTCTTCACCCAAAATGATGTCAATTCTCCCAAACAAGATATTCACATCCATTTTCATTTATCTGTTTTCAAATTTTTGTACCAAACTGATAGAATTATCAAATAATTAAACTTATGATTTTTTTATATATAGATGTTTATTAATTGTTGTTGATGTTATAATCTTTATACTCATGTTTATATGTTAAAGATAAAGTTGAAGTATATGACAATCACAAATCATTTAAAATTAATTTAATTTTAAAAAGATGCAGGTTTTAGGATAAATAGTTTACTTCATAAGGCTATACATATCCAATCCTTTGGAACCCTCTCAACCTCATTGTCATTAGAGGTGCACACGACCGGTTAAATAGCTTAACCGATTATTTCAAAACCGGTAAGGAAAAAAACCAGTTAGGAAAAAACCGGTTAAGAAAAAAACCGAGCGAACATATAACCGGTTATGGACCTCGAATACAATACTACTTGCAACCGGTTAGGTTAGAGTAATAACCGGTTAGGACAAAAACCGGTTAGAAAAAAGAAAAAAAAAAAACTTATCTTGTTGTGTTTTTTTTGGGCTTGGGTTAAAAATCTGATTTTTTGGGCTTTTTTTTGTCTAGTTGTTTTGTTTATTTAATTTTATAATTATATAATAATTATATTTAATATAATTATACAAATATAAATATAATAAAAACAATACATATAATTATATAAATACCATTATACCAAATTACCAATTACCAGTTACCAACCATTACTATAAAAATATTATAAATATAATTTCAAATAGAAATACATACAAATCCAATTAAAAATGCATATATAAGTTCAAATTTTTGAATAAAATAGAACACTAGAACGGAGCTTCAGCATGGTCATCACCCCACATGCCATCCAAGTGACCTGGGTTTGATCTCCCCTGGCCACAGCAGTATATTTCTTAATTTTTTAGTATATTGAAAATAACCAGTTAAAAACCGGTTAAAAACCATTAAAAAATCGGTAATTACATGAAAGTTCTCAAAATTTATAACCAGCTAGAAAACCGGTTAAAAGAATAACCTGTTCGGTTAGAATTGTAACCGGTTATTTTAAAACCAGTTTCGGTTATTTTTTTTCGGTTTTTCGGTTATTCAGTTATTTTGTGCACCTCTAATTGCCATATCAGTTTTTCTTCAACCCTCTCATTTATTCTCTGGAACCCTATCTGATTAGTACTCAATCTTTTCAACCCTCTCACTTTTTAATTAATTTAAATAATTAATCAAATAAATAATTAATAAATTCATAATATTAAAATAAACATTACATAATAATTAAATAAATAAACATAAATAATTAAAATACTAAAACAAAATAAATACAAACTACAAGTATTTTTTTTTCCATGTCGACCTCAAATTTCGGTTGCGGTCAAACGAAAACGCAACTCTCAATTCGGATCCCTCACTAGACGCCGAGGGTTGGGAGGACGAGGGTTACGTTTTGGCGGGGAACCCTCATCGGAGTGGTCAATCTCAAGCTCGGATGGAGGACAACTGGTTTGATGAGGTCGGAAACCAAAATCAGGTGGAGGAAAACTGGTTTGATGAAGTGGGAGACCAAAATGGGGTGGAGGGAAATTGGTTTGATGAGGTCGGAGACCAAAATAGGGTGGAGGAAAGTGTGGAGAGACCCCGATTTGAGGAGCTTGTGGAGACACCCCAGATGAGAAACTTGGATATTAAAACCAATTGGAGAAACTTGGATAGCATAATCGGGTGGACATTGTGGATCAAAACCGGTATGCGTAACTTCGAGACCAAAACCCGGGTGTTTTTGCATGGACTCGGGCATTTGAGTCGTGATCGACAAGATGAAGATGCACCGTGTGGATTCATGATTTAGAGAAAAACAAGTTTAGTAGAAGTGTATTTGAGAGAGAAAGATAGAATTGATGTGAAAAATAAGTTGGGTTGAATGGGTATTTATATTAGAGTAATAAATTGGGAAAAAAAAATTAAATTATAAAAAATTACCGTTTTATAACGGTTATTATTTTATTTTTTTAAATAATGTCGTTCATTTTCTAAACGGTTCACCAAACCCGCTTACGCCCTGAACTCTGAAGTCTGAACCCACCGAACCCAATGGGCTTGTAGCGGAACCCGCCGAACCCGCTGAGCCCGATGGGTTAGAGCCCGCTCAAGCTGAACATGCGGTACGCACGGCCTAAAAGCTATTACAAGTTATAAAAAATAAAATGTTATTAACTTTTTTGCATAATTAAAAATAATAATATATTTTACCCGTTTAAAAAGAAAAATCATCACATTTTTTTTGCTTAGTTGGCTTTCAAAAATGCAAAATATAAACCATAGTTTGACAATGATGTAATTTTCTTAATCTATTCAAGATCTTGTAAACGGAGATAAAGATGCTCTAATGTTGTGCTAGGATTTGGAGGCAACAGTTTAACACTCGTAGACCCATCCTAAATTTCTCAATGCATCATCGGGGGTGGGGGGGGGGGGGGTGGGGGGGGGGGGTGTTTCGGCACACTGCACTTCGTTAGCCCTTCTTTTCTTCATCTTCTCTAGTTTAATCGTTTGGATTTGTTGTTTTTTTATTCATGATTGTTGTTTTGTGATTGCGGTTTTCGATGGTCTGGCTATCGGCCAATTCTGTCCTCAAAGAATGTATGTGATTATTTGGTGTTAATAATATGTTGGTGTTCTAAAAAAACTAGTTAGTATTTTTAAATCATCAAGTAGATTCAAAAAGTTTGAGATTTTATTTTTCAAAAATATATAGCAAAATTAAAAAAAAATTAATCAAATATCATCATTAATTGCAATAAGTTTTTATTCAATATAATTAGGCCGGTCAAAGTATATATAAATTGAATAGTTTATTATTATTATTATTATTATTATTTATTTTATAAATCCAAACTTGTGGATTTTATTAACGACTTAAAGGAAAGCACGCCAAAAGTCCACATATTTCCAAATTCTTTTTTTCTTAGGGTTGAGACGAGAGAATGAGAGAATAGCAATTCCATGGCGAAATCGCTTTGTTGAATGCGAATCCACCACAACTTCCTAGTGATTTCGGGTTACTTTTATGTTTGGTTTCTTTTTGTATACAACTCATCATTCACCATCTTACGTATAGTGTTTTTTTATTGATTTGTTTTTATTTTGTGGATAACTATGGGTTTCCATCATGTAAACTTATGTGCATCGATTAATCTGAGACAACTACGAATGGCCTGGAGCTATCGCAGAGTACCTCCATGGCTAAAAGAATTTTGACAACGCTTGGATTTAAATATGGGTAGATGAGATTTTTCACTACGTCTCCAAGGCTTTACCGATGCATCACAATCCAAGTGGTTATTGATTGAATTTAATGAAGAGGTAGAGAGTAGAAAATAATATGTTGATTTCCAGAGATAATTGCAATACAAGGGCCAATAAAAGAGGCATCAAGAAGAAATCCTTTTGGTTGAATGCGATTTCACGAAATTAAAACCCTAATTTTACTTTATTTCGGTTCTTGGTTTCTTTTCGTATTATTTCCCTTGATTTTTTCATCATTTAGGGAAAGAACCATTTAGTACAAAGAGAATTGTGCGAATGAGAAAATGGCAACCTTATTATCTTCTGATCAACTTTCTATTAAGAGATAAGATATCCTCCATATTTTTCTGTATAATTAGATTATTTGATTGTAATTACCTTGTAATTAACAGCTGTATATTGATTGTAATCATTCCTAGTTTAGCTCCTGATTGATTGCTTCCCTTGTAATCATTCCTAGTTTAGCTCCCGATTGATTGCTTCCTTGGCTATATAAGCCACTCCTTTGTATGTGTATAATTCATGTAATAAACATACAGCCTTGACATCCTTGCTCTATATGGTATCAGAGCGATTCTTGCTCTCACGAGTTTTTTGATCCTTCTCCTTTTTTTTTTCTTTCAGCCTTTAATCCCTATTTTCACAATTAGGGTTCATCGATGGCCACCAAACACACCACCCAAATCACTGCTGCTACTCATTTAACCACCAAACTCACACCCCACAACTACCCAGTGTGGAGAAAGCAAGTTGAATCCACACTTATCAGCCTTGAATTCGAAGACTTCATCTTTGGAACCTCCAATCAACCTCCAAAGATGGCCAAAGACAAAGATGGAAAAACAATAACCAATCCAGAATATCTCTCATGGTATCGCAAAGACCAGATGATTTTCAGCGCGATACTAGGGAGTTGTTCCGAGTCCATTCAACCCCTTATATCGTCCGCCGCTACTGCTCGAGAGGCATGGGATCGTCTGCATTCGAGTTTCGCCTCATCCTCACGATCTCGCATTATCTCTTTGAAATCTAAACTCGCCAAGAACCCTAAAGGAACCCGTTCTATCACAGAATTTCTTCATGAAATGTGAGCCATTGCTGATGACTTAGCTCTCGCTCAAAGTCCAGTCTCTGAAGAAGACCTTATGGTTCACATACTCTCTCAACTCGGTGAAGACTATAGCACCATTGTTGCTGCAATTAAGGTACGAGACACCCCACTCTCCTACTCTGAGCTCTTCGATAAACTCACTGATTTTGAACGAGCTCTCAAGGAAACCTCTTCTACCCTTGAATCCATTCCCACTACAGTCAACTACACCTCTCGTCATCAGGGATCCAATAATCGTACCAACCATTCCTCCTCTAGGGCCAACCGTTCTTATACTCAATCAAAATGAGCACCCCAGTCTCAATGGTCGGGTACCAACTCTCCTGGAAATCGTCCTACCAGAAACAACAACTTCTGTCAATATTGCAATATCCCAGGACATCTCACAAGGGACTGTCGCAAACTTGCTCGTTTTCTACGAGAAAATAATGTTACCACGGCAACACCTGTTGCAAATGTCACCACATCAGCCCCTGCCTCCCCATCATGGTTGTTTGACACCGCTGCTTCAAATCATGTAACATCTGATCGGAATACCCTTCACAGTGTTTCCGAGAATGGCGGTCCAGATGAAATTGTTCTTGGTGACGATTCAGGTTTACCTATTTCACATACTGGTAACACATACATAAACACACCCCATAAACAATTAGTGTTATCCAATGTTCTGCATGTTCCTCGATTATGCAGAAACCTTGTATCTGTTTATCAGTTATGTAACACTAACTCAGTTTCGGTGGAATTCTTTCCATCTCATTTTTTTGTGAAGGATCTTCGCACGGGGGCGCGTCTAATGCGAGGCAAGACAACTGAAGGTGTCTACCATACTAGCTTACCTTCCAAGCTCCAAATCCATGTTACTTACAGGATCTCACCACTCGCACTTCATCATAAACTTGGCCACCCATCTCTTCAAGTTTTCAAGTCTATTGTTTCTAAATTAGGCTTCAATTCAAAGTTTGCTTCCAATGTTCACTGTTCGTCATGTTCAATCAATAAAAGTCATAAATTGCCATTTGGTCCAAATTCATTTGTTGCAACTAAACCACTCCAACTCATTTACTCAGATGTCTGGGGTCCAGTTCAAAAGTCCATAGACAACTTCACTTATTATGTCATATTTGTCGATTACTTTTCCAAGTATATCTGGATGTATCCCATGAAACATAAAAGTGATGTTGCTACACTTTTCCCTCAGTTCAAATTGCTTGTTGAGAAATATTTCCAACACCCCATTGTCTCTTTATTTAGTGACAATGGCGGTGAGTACCAAGGCCTTCTTCCATTCCTTCAATCTCATGGAATTTCTCATTACACCACCCCACCACACACCCCTGAGCAAAACGGCATAGCTGAGCGCCGTCACAGGCATATTGTTGAAACGGGGTTAGCACTACTTCATTATGCTAAACTTCCGTTATCATTCTGGTCACATGCCTTTCAAACTGCCGTTTACCTCATAAACCGACTTCCAACACCTATCCTACACAACAAATCTCCTTACGAGTGTCTCTTCAATCAAACCCCAAACTACTCCAAACTTAAACCCTTTGGTTGTTTGTGCTATCCGTGGCTTCGTCCCTACACAACATCAAAACTAGAACCCAGATCAACACCATGTTTATTTCTTGGCTACTCCTCTTCCAAGTCCGCCTTCAAATGTTATGACCTCACAACACGACGCTTATAGCATTCTCGTCATGTTGAGTTCATTTCTGATCAATTTCCCTCACATCGGTTACCAACCAACGAACCTCTCCCCACACCCGACATTTTTCTCGCTCCACCTACCTCAGCTCCTATCGAAACACCCACACCACCCAGCCTTGCTCCTCAACCTGTTACGGTGATGCCCGACTCCACCATCCTCCAACATTCCACCACTTCTTCGTTCGATACACATACCGCTCCTCATCCAGCTACTCACTCCACCGATAATCAGCCCTCCTCACCTACTATCTCCTCGTCTACTTCAGCCGTTTCGGCTACCTCCTCACCTACTAGCAACCCCATTCCCTCTTCCCAGCAGCCACCTCAAACCCGTACTCGTAAACCAAATCCTAAATACTTTAACCCGTCATTTGTTAACTCCTCTACGCTTCACCCAATTCCAACCACTATTGAACCTACTACCCATACTCAAGCTCTCAAAGACCCGCAATGGCGTCGTGCCATGGATCAAGAATTCAATGCCTTGATCCAAAATGGAACATGGGAACTCGTCCCTAAATCGTATCATTCCCCGATTGGATGCAAATGGATTTTTCGCATCAAACGTCATCCTGATGGTTCTGTTGAAAAATACAAAGCCCGTTTGGTAGCGAAAGGGTTCCTTCAACAATACGGTAAGGACTATTTTGACACATTTAGTCCTGTCACCAAACCAGTCACTATCCGTACGGTCCTTACCATTGCTCTTTCTAATCACTGGCCACTTCGCCAACTTGATGTGAACAACGCCTTTCTACATGGCACTCTTCATGAAGAAGTATTTATGACGCAACCACCAGGCTTCGTTCACCCCCAATTTCCCTCTCATATTTGCAAACTAAAAAAATCTCTCTATGGCCTTAAACAAGCCCCACGAGCTTGGTACATTGAGCTCACCACCTTCCTTCTCTCAGTTGGTTTTCACAAGTCTCGGGCTGACCCATCTCTCTTTATTTATAACCATAATGGCACTCTTTGCTATCTCCTAGTCTATGTTGATGACTTCGTGCTCACTGGCAACAACACCTCCTTTCTGGATGTTTTTGTTGTCACCCTAGCCAAACGTTTTTCAATCAAAGACCTAGGCCCTCTTCACCACTTCTTAGGTGTTGAAGTCATATCAACATCTGATGGCCTCTTTCTCTCTCAACATCGTCACATTCGAGATCTCTTGGAACATTTTCACATGGATGGAGCGAAGGAGGTAGCTACTCCGTTAAACCCTTCAGTCATTCTCAAGCCGCAAGACGGGTCCGCGAGCGTTGAACCAACACCTTATCGAAAGTTAGTGGGCTCTCTCCAGTACTTGGCATTCACGAGACCAGATATCTCTTATGCTGTCAATAAACTTTCACAGTTCATGCATTCTCCCTCGGAAATTCATTGGCAATCATTAAAACAAGTTCTCAGATATTTAAAAGGTACTATTCATCACGGTCTCTTTCTTAGACGGGGGTGCTCCATGAATCTCAAAGCCTTCTCTGATTCTGATTGGGGGGAATCGAATGTGGTGGTCGCTCAACCACTGCATACCTGTTATACCTTGGCTCCAACATTATATCATGGCGGTCGGCTCGTCAGAAATCTGTTTCTAGATCGTCCACCGAAGCTGAATACAAAGCTTTAGCTAATGCAGCAGCTGAGGTAGCTTGGGTTCAAAACCTTCTGACTGATTTGGGCATCCATTCCTCTCAGCCGCCCACCTTATATTGCGATAATACAGGAGCAACCTACTCAGTGCTAACCCAGTCTATCACTCTCGCATGAAACACGTCGCCCTAGATTACCATTTTGTGCGAGAAAAAGTTACCGATGGTTCCTTGCATGTTCGTCATATCAACTCGGTTGATCAATTGGCCGATGCTTTGACCAAGGCTCTAACTCGTGGTCCCTTCCAGAGACTTCGCTCCAAGAATGGAGTTTCCGATGGATCCTCCATCTTGCGGGGGCGTATTAAGAGATAAGATATCCTCCATATTTTTCTGTATAATTAGATTATTTGATTGTAATTACCTTGTAATTAACAGCTGTATATTGATTGTAATCATTCCTAGTTTAGCTCCTGATTGATTGCTTCCCTTGTAATCATTCCTAGTTTAGCTCCCGATTGATTGCTTCCTTGGCTATATAAGCCACTCCTTTGTATGTGTATAATTCATGTAATAAACATACAGCCTTGACATCCTTGCTCTATACTTTCAAGTCCATAGGTTTAGGTTTGATCTGCTGGTACAAAAAGATGAAACCATATTAGATACATAATGGACCATACAAATACAAATTATGTCCATAGGTTTGATCTGCTAGTATTTCCTTGTGAACGGAGTTCGTGCTCAAGGACATCGACTCGACTCTTTCTTTCTCAATATTCCACCATGGAAGGACTTTATACCAAACCTTATTTACCTCTTGACATTGCACCAAGCCGTGATCCACCAACTCCACTTCCAACTCGCATCGAGCTCGAGCAAAGTAGAAAGGAATATCCACATCCATTTCATCGAGCATTGCTCTACACGAAATTCTTCCTTCCCTAGTCCTCCTAATAAGGATGCCTATTTTCTCTGGAACTAACTTAGACCACCTTGTTTCTTCTAAACGTTCCCCCACTTCCTGCCACCCTCTCATCAATAGGACCTTTAACTCTTGCAACGTAAAATTCCCATCTACCTCGAACAATCTTTTCACTCGGTCGCGACTTCTTACTTTTGGACTCCACTCTTGTAATAAGGTTTCAAGATTTTCCAATTCATCAAATTCCCTACCTCTTGGCTCCCTCATCCAACACTACTTCCACAACCACTTGTCTCCTACCCATTCACCTCTCTCAAAATCTTCGTTACTTTGTTTACTTCGAGTTGGAAAAGTTACTTAAATTTACTACCCACCTCCTCATTACTTGTCCACCTATCCGTTCAAAAACTTATGTCATTCTCATTCCCTACTGATATTCTAAAGGACGAGGCAAAATTAAGACTCAACTTCTCCAAGTCTTTACTGATTCTAACAATATTAAGCCAAATCGAATTTCCTCCACTATTGCGACTAAATTCCCGTTTAAGTCTTCCTTATTTTCGCATAAATGCTTGTTATCACCCTTACCTTTAATGTTCCTTTGTCCATCCCGAATCTCCACCACCACTTTTCCAACAAACCCTAATTGGCGGTTTGTAAGCTCCCCACATTGAGAGTTCCTTTCTTGAAATCCATCAAAAACCTCTCCCATTTCACCCAATCCACCATTCTATTTCCGTTAGGACCTTTACCCCACCCCCACCCCCCCAAAAAAACGCACTTCTCGCCCTCTTTAGCTCACTAGTCACTCCTCTCGGGGTACTAAATAGCGAGAAGTAATAGAATGATAAACTACCAAGAATCGAGTTTACCAACATTAATATACCATCGAATGAAATCAATTTTGCCTTCCAGGAAGCCAACTGGTTTTTTAACTTTACTACGACATCCTTGCAACTGTTGATATTATTCCTCAATGCACCCACCAGATGCCTAAGGTAAACAAATGGTAAAGCACCACATCCACATCCCAATCCACTAGCTCAAGCTTGGATCTCATCATCTACAACCCCCACCCCGAATAACTTACTTTTGCTAAAACTGATCCTCAGACCCAACATCGACTGAAAGCATTGCATAATTTTCATAAGGGTTTTAACATTATTCATGCTACATTTACAAAAAAAAAATAACGTCATCGGCATATTGGAGATACGTTATCACGACATCCTCTTTTCCCACCTTTCCCCTTTTAAAGATACGTTTCTCTCTCATTTCCAGCATCAAGAGGATCACCTTGTCCAAGGCCGTTCTCCATTTTGAATTCTTTTGTTGGCAAACCATTGACCAGTACCGAAACTGAAGATGATTCTTCACACGTCTTTATCCAATTGCACAATATAATCCTAAAACTCATATATTTCAATGTGCCAATCGAGAAAGGCCACTCTATGCTATCATATGCTTTTTGGGAAGTCCACCTTAAAAGTTATACATTTCTTTTTGATCTTCGGATGTCCTCCACCGTTTTGTTTGTGACTAGCATCCTATCTGGGATGTACCTACCCTTTAAAAAAAACTTGTTTGAGAGTCACCGATAATCCTCCCCATAATCCTTTTCATTCTTTCTGCCAACACTTTTGATAAGATTTTATAATAAAGTCCAATTAGAGTGATTGGTCTAAATTCGCTTAGTCCGATTGGGTTTTGGTTATTTGGGATTAGGGTTATGAATGAAGCATTACAACCCCCCACTAATCTCCACCCGCTCCCAAAACCTCGTTATCACCTTCATGAGGTCACCTTTGATAATAGTTCATAATTTTTTTAACGAAAGTAAACGTGATCCTGCACGGTCTTGGAGATTTATTGCTCCCATAAGCTTTGATCGCTTCCTAAATTTCCTCTTTCGAGAAATGGCTTTCCAAATTTTCCGATTCCTTCGGTGACAATTTTTTAAACTTATCGCTTTTTACTTTAGGCATAAACTATTTTCGCAACATGAATTTACACTTGAAGAACTCGAATGCGTAAGCTTTATTCTTCTCTTGGTTTTCTGTTCAAATAGAATTGATGTTCACCCCTTATGCTATTAGATCTTACTTTATTTCTTATAAGTGCATGGAAGAATTTTAAGTTCTCATCCTCTTCCTCTACCCACTTAACCTTAGCTTTCTGAACTGTAATTTATGTTTTCTTCTTTTCTGCTTCCAACCAATTTTCTTGAGCTTCCAACCCGTGATTTCTTTTACCTACGTCTAAACTTCTTTGTTCGGCTGTCGCTTCTAGCTTCCTCGTGTCTTCCTTATTTTGTTCCAAATCCCCATCTAATTTATCATAATTCTTCTTGCTAAAAAAGAGTTTATTACCAAGGTCGATTACCATAAGTGGAAGTTTTTGGTACTCAATCTCTTCAAATCATTTTTTTAACTTATCTCTAAACCTGAAGCCTTAGATGTCACCTTCAGACCCATTACCTTACCTACGAGAAATTGATTCTTCCATTCGCTCTGTATTTTGAAAATAAATCAAACAGAAGCAAATGATAAATCAAATTAATATAACTATTTTCAAAATTAGTTGCAACATTTTAACTCTCAAAAATAAAGAAATATCAATCTCTTAGCAATTTGGTCAAAAATTCAATGTTTCCACATTGTAAAACCTATCCCATTCCTAAAGAGATTCATGGATGAACGGAAAAGGAATATAATCCCAGGACTCAACTCTGGACATGCAGTGGAAACTACCAAGCGGTGAAAAATCTTGGTTTAGGTCCTAAATTCTTTTAATACAAATTTGCTACTATTGTGTTGAATTTTTGCTTGCTTTTGGTCTCTTCCATTAACAAATGTTAAACAAAATCATTAGGTCAAGGGAAATCCGGTCTTTTTAACCCATTTTATGTCTTTTTGCCTTTTAAAATATGTAAAATAAAAATATTTACATTTATCATCGCAAAACCCAAATTTCGATGTGGTCTTCCCCATTTCCATCACCGGCGAACCCAACGCCTCCCCCCTCGTTCCATCACCGACGAACCAAACATTATAACCATGTGTCACTTTCTCTCCCTACAACTCCATATCCATCCTCTCTTTTCTTGTTATCTTCCCATAACCCCACACTTGTTTCGACTTAAATCCAATCAAATCAAAAGCAAAAATAAGCACAAAACCCAATCCAAATTGGTGAATGGTGTGGTACATGAAGATGGTGTGGGTTGTGTTCTACTCAAAAAACACCACATAAAGATAAGTTTGCTCCCTGCGACTGTTGTGAACCACCACCTCTGCTCCTTTTGAGTAAACTATTCATGAACCACTATCAAAGGACCTCCTCTAGTGAGTGCATGTTCCATTATCGGGGCCTCCATTTTCCCCCCGAAACCCGAAAACCGGAAACCCGAAATCCCCGAATCCCGAAAAACCCGTCCGATGCTCACCCCTAGTGTTCCAAATAGAAAAAGACTTAATTGCCCATGAACTAATAATTTTGTTCGACATCAATTTGTGAAAAAGATCAAAATCAAGCAAAATATGCAAAAAATAGTCTAGGGACTAAAACTAAGATTTTTAATAAACCATAGAGACCCAAAGTAGAGTCTAGTCTTAACTTTAAAACGTAGGGTGCGTTTGGTATGCAGACTACGTGGGACGAGACAAAAAAAATTAGTCTCACGTTTGGTAGACCATGAGACAAAAATAACATGGGACGACATGGGACACAAGTTCAATTTTTTGTTCCACCAAAAAGGGTGGAACAACATGGGACTGTTTTTAATTTTACCATTCTATCTTTCTCTTTTCATCCGACTAATCCAATCTTCATCCACTCTTCATCGGTGCCTACATCCAACATTCATCGGAGCCAAATTGATTTCGTTTTTAGTAAAAATATAGTTTGTTTTCTATAGAAATCAAGTTTTAAAACCCAGATCTAATCCTAATCAATTGGATTTCGATTTCTAATCCTGATCTATCGATTTCCAGATCTATGCTTGAAGCTTGATGCACACTAGATGAGATTTGGAAAGAACAAGAACTTGGAACTGTTCGAAGAAGGAAGACGATGTGGTTACTGGTTCAGTGGGTTTTGGATTGAGGGTAAGTGGGCTTATTTAATTTGTTTATTAAATTGTGTTTTCCATAAATAATTTATAAAAGTGTTAAAATTATTTAAATATATATTTAATCTAAGCTATTTATAATTATTATAGGATAAGAAGATTAAATTTCAAGTTAGGGGTAATCTAGTCATTTTAACAGTCTTGTCCCGTCCTATTTAGTTTTTTTCCAGTCATACAAACGTAAAATAGACAGTTAGTCCTATCATGTGCAGTCCTATCCCGTCCAGTTCTGTTCCGTCTCGTTCTGTCCCGTCCAGTCTGCATACCAATAGCTACGGTATGGTTGTCATTATTTGGCCTTATTACTGGATCGGATTTTAGTGGCGCGTGTATATCAGTTTGTTTAAAGGAACGGTCGGATTAAAATAAAACTCACCGGAACCCCATTTGCCCCGGTCGTCGGCGAACCAGGCTAGGGTTTTGCGGATGGAGAAAATGGAGCTCGTGTCTATGGAAGAAATGACAAACTGATCAATTTTCACTCACCGACGGAGAATAGCATTACAAAGGCCAAGAACGAAATCGTTTTTGGTTGCGAATTTGGTTTCGCCATGAGTAAATTCGTTGGTAAAACAAGGTTTCATGTCTCTTCCCCTGCTAATGCGAATTCTTCTTCGTCTCTGTGTTCATCTTCTTCGTTGTCTTCAATGAATGGGGGGTTTAAGCTCACCAGGAAGCGTATTCACGCCAACTTTTGTATGCCGGAGGAAGAAGATGATGGTGATACGGCAAAATCATTGCACCGATTGCCGCAAGACTGGTCCGGCGTTCCACAACCATTGCCACTTCCTAATGATGAATTCCGATTTCTGGCCGAAGCTTATAACAACAGAGGAGATGGACGGTAAGTTTCTGCCATTTTTTTGGATTATCAAGGCTGGTGATATTACGTTATATCTTAGGGTTTATCACTTGGGACTTGATTATTATTATTATTATTATTATAGTAAAATCAAGGATACATCCAAACATATACTATTGCCTCCATACCGAAAACATAGTTGCAATTTGACATCAAGACTTTAAACCATTTGAATTTCAGTTTTATGGTTTGTGGATTTTAAACTATTTGGGGCTAAAATTGCCATGTTATAAAGTTTATCTGTTTGGGTAGTTCAATTTCTAGAGGGGGATTAAGATTATAGTGCATGCAGAAAATTGCCATGTTACAAAATCTTGAGTTCAGCTCAATTGAATGATCACAAACTGCAGCTGCAGATCACATCGACTTGGACGTGGGATGGGTACTGATGGTTGTGGTGATTTGATATCACATAAACCTTCAACTTACCATGGCCGGAAAGCTAGTTGTCGCATCACGTTGGATGGTCCTCCTAGGATTGCCGTTGCCCCAGCCACTACCTTCACTACACTTAGGCCCAAAATATTTAGTACAGTGGATGTTCCTCAAGAACCTCGTTTGCTGCCACCATCAGAAAGGGTAGAAAACAAGAACAACAAGGTTCACCCACTTCCCCTTCCACCTGGTGGAGTTTCAAGACCTGTTTCTTGGCATCAAAGCTTGGATAAATCACAAGGGAAAGCAAGAAAGGGTCAATGGGAAAAGGGGAAGCTCCTGGGACGTGGCACTTATGGTAGTGTGTATGAAGCTACCAATTGGTATGTCATATAATTTGACTAGAATTTAAAATTTTCTCTTGCTGCAGTGCGTTAAATGTTTTGTTTTATTTCTTGCAGTGAGACGGGGAGTTTGTGCGCTTTGAAAGAAGTTGATATTATACCTGATGACACCAAATCATCAGAATGTATAAGGCAGTTGGAGCAGGTCATTCTTCTGAACCCACTTCGTATGTCCTTGTTTATTGTTGAAAATATTGGTGGGTTAGTACTAATCTGCTTTGTGTGTGCATCAATATACTTTTGTAAAATGATGACAATCTACGCCATAGCTTTAAGTTTGAAGTAATATATTTCCATCTTCCATGACTTGTCAAAATGGTAACTCCATTGTTCGTGGACAATAGTATCTATGATGTTGTTATCAATATTGTTGGATTTAAATGTCAAAACACTTTTATTATGTTATATTTATATATGTATTTATTAAGTGTAAGAGGGTCAAAGGACACCTCATCAAAACCGTATGGGAAGTTTCATGGTGGTTATGTGTGAACAGTTGTATTGTTTCAAAGGCACCGATTCATGTGCTATATATACATGAAGTCGGCTGCCATGTTAATATGAATGTGTGTATTTCTGTAAATTAAAGTTTCTTCTCATTGGTGTATGATTTGTCCGTGTGAACTAAATGGGTTCTAGTAGTACTAAGGCTTTCAATCAAGGATTCCAAAGTAATGCTGTCTCTCAATCGAAACTACCAGATGTTATGAAGATCAAGTCGACTTCTCAACAAATATATGCAGGCATGCAGCATATATAGCGAATTATATATTAAACAAATTTGTATATTGTGAAATCCCTTGGCTTTGCATTTATTTAACTAAGTGCTTCTCTCTATGGAACACCAAGAAAGTACTGATTAGCCTTACAAAAGGGGATTATTGCTTATGATCTTACTGGAAGGGGCATTTTTAAGTTGATAATATATACTCTTTGCATACTGTTTTTCTTAATGTCAATGTGTACATGAATAGAACCTCAAGTATTTGCAATTGTTTGTTCATGATCATGATAATCATTTATTTCTTTACTTTGATATTCACATGAAGGTGGGTGATTGAAGGTAGTATGAACATATATCTAAATTTATTTATTTTTCCTAAACAATTTATTTGTTTCAGGAAGTAAAAGTTCTACGAAATTTAAAACATCCAAACATTGTACAGTATTTGGGTTCCGAAGTGGTGAGTTTCTTTAGTTTTCATTTATTTTGATTCCTTCCAGTAGTGTTAAAGATCTATGCTGTTAGTTTTAGTGCAATAGCGGTTATCGGTCATAAGCAAAATAGAGGTGGAAATTGCGGTTTCGATAAAGCGGCGCAATTTGGTGCTATTTCACTTGATATTTGGGTGAAATAGTTCTCATTTGGACCACTTATAGATCTAATGCTTAATTTTTGTCCTTTCTTGGGATTTTATTTTGACTTGGGACCTTATTTTATTTTAATTATGCATATAGTATGTCAAGTTATGTATATATATATATATATATATATATATATATATATAGTATTAGATTCAAATGAGAAGTCCTAAAAAAAAGAGAAGTAGAGAGGTGATCTCCACCACTCATCCGGTCAATAAAGGCGGCTTTGACCGGGTCACCCTCATTTAATTGTCTCCACCCTCCATGAATCGCGTCAATCCTCCGTTATCGCGTCTACCGTAACTGGTCAAAGCTGCCTTTATTGACCGGATGAGTGGTGGAGATCACTTCTCTACTTCTCATTTTTTTAGGACTTCTCATTTGAACCTTACTCTCTCTATATATATATACATATATTATGATTCTAAGAAATACTATATGAATCGCTTTCTTTGGACCGCTAGCTATACCACTGCGATAACCGCTATTCCAAATCGAAATCCTGAACATAATTTTGTATTTTGACTGCTGTAACAGCATGGTTAAAGATGTTTTTGGCGACCGAAATTATGTCCTCTGTGCAGGTTGAGGATAAATTTTGTATATATTTGGAGCATGTGCACCCTGGTTCCATAAGTAAATACGTGCGAGAACGCTGTGGAGCTGTCACAGAATCGGTAGTTCGAAATTTTACACGTCATATTCTCTCCGGATTAGCTTATTTGCATAGCGAGAAGACGGTTCACAGGTAATGATTATTCTTTGTAAGAATGGATAAAACCTCAACTACAATTGAAACATTGCAGTTAAAATAGAGTGAAAGAAGACTAGAAGAAGAAACACAGCACAGTGGGATTACCATGTACTCCCTGAACATCAGATACTATTATGCAAACACAATTAAGAAATGGATCTTGTTGGGACGAATTTACATGGTTTTGTGTCTTTTTTTCCTTCTCTTACTAGCTACAGAGATGAAAAAGATTTGTGTGCATATAATGTATGTATATATTTCTTGGTGATTGTAACAATAGGGTGAGGTTCATGAGAAAACCGCAAAAAAATGAAAAACCGAGAAACACCTTGGTAGCCCTTCATCTGGAAGGTATGCACTTGTACATGCAAGTAATTGGTAACATGAACACGTGCACAAAACCCAAAAAACAACTTAATTTACTTGTATGCACAAGTGCATACCGTCCAGATAAAGAGCTACCAAGGTGTTTCTCAGTTTTCCATTTCTTTGAGGCTTTCCCCTAAACCTCCCTCTATAACTATAATGATACTTACATTCATCATAACAAGCACTTATTCATCAGATGTGTATGTGTTAAATAGGGATATTAAAGGAGCAAATTTGCTTGTTGATTCATCTGGTGTGGTGAAGCTTGCAGATTTTGGATTGGCAAAACATGTGAGCTGAAAAATAGTAAATCTTTATTTTTGTTTCTTTCATCTTAACCACCTCTAGTATGAAGCCTTATCTTTGGTTTCTTTGCATTTTGAATAAGTTATGCTCCTTCCGCTCTTCTCTTTCTTTGAAAAAGTTTCATCATTTGGTCCTAATAGTTATCCCCTTGTATTGTTACAGCTTTCTCCATATGTAGTTGATCTTTCGTTAAAGGGTACTCCACACTGGATGGCCCCAGAGGTACCTCTTGTCATCATAAATTTACGCTTCCTGTTTTGAATTGTAAAAATGTTCATCCTCAGCTCTTTTATGCAGGTTCTGCAGGCTGCTTTGCGAAAAGATGCCAATTCAGAACATGTGTACAGTGTAGATATATGGAGTTTGGGGTGCACTGTGATTGAGATGGTGACCGGGAAACCGCCTTGGAGCGAGTTCACCGCGGTATGTTTCTTTTTTAACTTTAATGTACAATTGAACACCTTGGTTTCTAGTTTTACTTGACATTTTCTATTTCAACGTTTTCCAACATACATATGATTAGGTTCAGGCGATGTTCAATGCGTTGAACAAATCCCCTCCCATACCGGAAGCCTTGTCATTAGAAGGGAGGGATTTCCTCAGCAGATGCCTGCAGAGGAATCCTGAAAAGCTCTCATCGGCGGCTTCATTGCTGGAACATCCATGGTGTGCAACATTTGATCACAGCTTTCCACTATGCAAACAAGAGGGTTCTGAGATTGAATGTAAGTTTCAAATAGGGGTGAGCCAAAACCGAACCAAAAGCGAAAAAACTTCGAGAAACCGAAATCGAAAAAAACCCCGAAAATCGAAAAACCAAATGGTTCGGTTTCGGTTGTGGTCTCAAAATAACCGAACCGAATGGATATATTCTATTAATTTAATTTTTTAATATATATATATATATATATATAATTTCTAAATTTCACCCTCATCTTTAAAAAACTTTACACTTCTTTCTTTAAAAGTTTTTGCCTCAAATTTTTTTAAACACTTAAAAGCCCTTAAAATTTTTAAAAACTTTACACACATGATCGTATAGACATTTAATTTTTTATTTTATATTCTATATTAAATGAATTGATTTTTAAAAATTTAAACATGATTTTAAAACAAGTTAAAGAAATTGACAACTTAAAAAGATGGAAAACCAAAAACCTAAGACCGAAAATCGAACCATTTCAATCATTCGGTTTTAAAACCGAATCGCAAAAAAACCGAGCGACTCGGTTTTCAGTTCGGTTTTAACCAAAAACTGAACCGAACCATGCTCACCCTTAGTTTCAGTGTCTCACTTGGTTTCAAGAATATTTTGTTTGTTTTATCTTATTAAAATATTTATCATTCTTAATGGTTTTTTATTCTAGGAAATATCATAATCCAAGACGCTCGCTTGTACACCAGCCAGATGGGTTAAACATGGACAGCAGTCTCATGAGTAAGATTTTCACCTCTCCGCCATGGAAGTGGTTTTCTAACTGTTAATATATATATATAGTCAATAAGATTGTACAAAAGCTGTTGAGACTGTTCTTAGAATCATACACCAATGTTGTCATTTGTTTTCTACGTGTCATGAGTGATGTCGAGTATACCCAACAAACTTAGGGTCGTTTACCAAATGCTTACCAATGTCATTTACCTTATTAATTGAGCATGGCGAGGACCAAGAAGCTTACCTGGTAAGAGACAAGGCAAGGAGCCAGGGGCCAAGACTCTAATAACGGTAAGTGCGGGAAATGACTCTTACCGGGTAAACGCTTGTCGGGTTTACAATGCTTACCAACCTTCCGTTTTTATAAGGCCAAGGATGTTACATGATAAGGTAGTTAAGTGTGAATCTTGTACCGGTAAGCGCTTAGCCGGTAAGAATTTGGTAAACGGCCCCTTATTCTCTTAGAAATGTGTCTACACACTATTGGCATGTCAACTAGAGTCGCATGATATGCTATTTAGTTATCTTTCATGCGCCCCCACGGAAAAACAATGTGGTAATGAATCAAGTGAACATCAAATTCTCAAAGAGAGTTTAGGCCTTGGGCAATGATTTGCAACGGGTTGGACCGATACCTGCCGAGCTGCGAGAGACCAAAAATAGTTTAGTGAGGTTGTGTCTGGTACAAGAGACGTGATAGGATATAGCTCACTGTCTTACATTTGGTGTGACATGGGACAAGACGAATTCATAGTCGTGCATTTGCTGCAACATCAGCGAGGCTTGGGAGTGGGAGAGACAAGGTGGGAGGGAAAAGATTTTTTTTGTTCCACAAAAATAGACTAAAGTTGGAGGGAAAAGATTACTAATTTACCCTCATCCAAGATAACCCTAATATGGTATTTGTTTTAATGATCATCAGTATCTATCGATGCTACAACACCATCATCTACCTCTCTTATTACAATCTCCTCCACCACATCCGCATCCATATCCACCATCGACCAGCTCCAACACCAACATCAGCTACCGCCATCATCGCCCGTTACCACCTCTACCACTACCATACGAGTTACAACTACCTCCTCTACCTCTATTGATCACCACCACTATCCGCCATCTTCACATCCTCTACAATCGTCGTCCACTAGTTACCATTGCCTCTAAATGCACCACCATTGTCGCTGCAACAACCTTCGTTGTGTCTCCGCTAATTCTTAAGGTTCTTTCGAACTGAATGAAACATTTTGTTTGTACATAGCGGGTTTTTTCATAATTCATACTACCATTATTTATATTAAATTGTTATTACATATTTATGTATATGAAAATTATGTAAAAATGTTAATAATTTGAAATTATTTATATATTTACTTGATTTGTGTCATTTATAACACTATTATATCATATATAATATCATTAAATAAAATTTAAGGGCAATTTGTCTAGTCCTGTGTAGGGGCGTGCATTGGACGGGTGAGACGGGCTCGGGTGGGGGGGTGGGGGGGGGGGATCAAAAACCAAATCGGATTTCAAATATAGAAACAGAAATTGATAGCAAGTATAAAAATAGAAAACATTTTAGTTGTCTAAACTTTACGATCTTCAAAAGATAATTAGATATTATATATACTTAATAATATTTAAAATATATATGTATATTATTTCGGGTTTTTGGACGGTTCATGCCACAATGATTAAACCCAATCCGAACCCAAACATCAACTCAAAAGTTGGGTTTCGGTTTTTCAGATTTCAGTGTATTCGGGTTTTGCATAAACATCATATTTTTGGTTTGGGTTAGGGTTCAGGTTTCATATCCTTATCAAGCCAAACATCAGATGCACAACTAGTCTAGTTCAGTCTAATCATGTTAAAGGCTAGCTGAATGATAAGAGTTCAAAAATATTAACAGGTAAGAGAGAGTTAGTATTTCTCCAATGATAGATAATACTTTCATTTCTCCAATTCTTTAGAAAAATATAAAGAATTTCGAATGGACCCGAAGAAAATAGGAACACAAGCTAGGGCTAAAGGATATTTTCCGTTTATTTAGTATTATAGTATGTTTAATTGATACTAATATTGTGATTAGAATATGTTATTTACAATCAAGGATTTATGATAAGTTTGTTTAGAGCAAGGATTTTGTCCCTGATGTGGAATAAGAGGTTTCTGCTTAATTTCACTCATGCAATTCATTTACAAAGGTTGTAGGGGTTTTGTTTTTGTTTTAGTCCCTCTTCTTAATATGTTCAACTCATTATATTATATTTTATACTATTTTGGTGTGAGCACGAATTCTTCTCCAACCGGTGGCATTAACTTTTCACACCAAGATTTAGAATAATTTGTGTCTATTTGATTTGTGGAATTTTGAATCGATTCCATTAAAATATTGGTTTAAGGAGACGTCTCACGTATAGATACTAAGGGTGTAATCTACTCGAGACAACTCGTAAGCTACTCGAGACCGACTTAAAAAATAACCAAAATCGAAGGAGATTTGGACATACCCTTAAAAATATCTGAGAAAGACTATGGACATGTACCTGCTATAGGTGGCATAAAAGGAGATTTGTATATTCGAGGATACTCAAACCCTAACTTGCAATATGTTAATGATGACTTCAGATCACGATTGGGTTTTCTGTATATATTGAATGGCTATATAATGAGCCGGAAGAGCTTCAAATAAAACATGATTTCAAATTCCAGTACAGGGTTAGAATACCTTACAACTTCTAATGTCATGAAGGAGGCCGTATAGACGAAGAAGTTCATCACGGACCTTGGTGTATTTCCTAGAACAATGAGGGTGCCATAACATAAGAAAAGGAACTAGGTCTCAATAGTGGTCTAAGCATATTCCTCACTCCAAACGTATTATGAGGAAATACCATATCATTTGAGAGATGATTGATCGAGAGGATGTGAATATTTGTTAAGTTCAATTGAAAGATAATTCAACAAACTCGTTCACCATACCTAACGAGTCAGAGCAGGCATGATGCTTTAGGACTGACAAAGGTATCGCGTCAAGTTCGTGTTGGGTTCGAAGTTAAATGGGTTGAGACTTGAGAGTGTCTGATCCTAACCTGGTTGGTTTAATAAACGGGTCAGAAATCTTGTCCCAACCCGACCCACTTAACATTAACAAAATAAAAAAAAATTTAAAAATTGAAAATTCACAAAAAATTATGAATCCGAATTTCATAATTCAAATTCTAAGTTCAAACCAAATTAGGGATGACAGAAATACTCGAACCCGGTGGAAATTCCTGAACTCGAAACTTTTAGGACGAGTATTGGACCGGGTAAATGGTTATGGTACTGGATATGGGATTTTTGTAAAAAAAATCGTGGGTTTGGGACGATTATGGTTTTAGTCAATACCCGACCATTTACCCGATCCCATACCTAATCCCATTTACCTGACCCCGAACCTTATATTTTTTAATAAATTTATATAATTTTATTATCAATATAACATACATTACAATTTTATTAATATATGGAATAATAGAAATGATGGATTGATTTTAATAGTATAGAAAATATATATTTAATTTTTTTTCAAGAAGATTTAATGTAAAATATATATTGGTTTAAACTTTGTAAGGTGATTGTATTTATCTTACATTTTGTTACAAGTTGAATTTGCTGAATGTTCATGTTGTTAGAAAATGAAAGTTTAGAAAGAATCCAACTCATTGTTGACGTGATTCACATATAGTTCCAGGAAAACAAAAATTTATTTAGTAAATTTTCATCGACTAAGAATATAAATGAGATACCCGATATCCGTGGGAATACCCGTCACCCCGGTGGTTATTTGGTAATGGGATACTGACGGGACGAGACCGGGTAGGGGACATGGTATTATAATAGAGTATGGGGTTGGGATTACGAATACCCGTCCCATTGCCATCCCTAAACCAAATCCATTAACATTAAAAATTCAAATAAGACCAAAAAATAAGATTGAAATTGGAAAAGTCTTAGCGATACGGTTGTTGTCAAGTTGAATAGGTTAAACGATTTAGAGTTTAAATTATTTTTGGCCTGCCAATTAATATAGCCGAACGACCCAAAAGGTAAATCGTAAATTAGTAGAAAAGTAAAAAGAATTATATATATATATATATATAGAGAGAGAGAGAGAGAGAGAGAGAGAGATGTGGGTTCATACGAGAACGATGTCAATTTAAGAAAACTTCGAGGACGATTCCCAACCACACATTTTCGGTTACGTGAACGCGATCACGGATGATTGACGCGATACATGGAGGGTGGAGCTGATTAAAGAAGGGTGACCCGGTCAAAGCTGTCTTTGTTGACCGAATGAGTCGTTGAGAATCACACATGTATAAATATGTTAGTCAGGTCATTTTTGAGTTGATATTTTTGGCCCTAACATTACCCGTTTAATTTTTGTGTCGTATTGTGTCAACCCATTTACTTAAACGGGTTGAAATATATTACCTAAACCCATGTATTTCGTGTCGAGTTAGTGTGTCGTATCAATTTTTGTCAAGTCTATGATGCTCACACTAATTTTATAGGTTTTAAATTCTTGAATTTTTAAACTGATATGTTTTGATTTTTATTAGTATACTTATGGAACGTTAAGCAACTAGATTCTATTTGTTTTGGCATACTAGGTATGGGTTATACATCAATTCTCTTGTATTCTATATTAACATGCTCTGTTACATAGATATCATTTTGCGGCCTCGTCACATAATATGAAACATTGTTAAGGTGAACTGAAATAGAATTATTACTGAAATTAAACATAAATTCGTATTGTTGTAACAGAGGGAGACGTCCCTAATAAATGCTAAGTGTGTAAAAGCTAATATAAATAATCAAACATATAGATAAGGTCAAGGGGTATACTATATAATTCTTAAATCTAATAATCATAACATATTTTGGCAAAAAAAAAAAAAAAAAAAAAAAGCCAAACAAATAACATGCCAAAATTTAGAAAATAATAAACAAACAGGAAAAAAAAAACCACGGAAAAAGTTACAACAACAAAAAGGGCCCAATCCATTTAATCAACAAACCATAACGAAAACATTGGGCAAAAGATTCAGCCACTAAGGGCCCAACCCATTAACCACAAACCATAATGAAAACATGGGGCAAAGATCCAGCCACCATCGTCGTTCACTTGTTCCGATTGTTTAAGTAAGTATTTGTTTGGTACAAATAAACTAAGTTACAAGTCTAGCTTATAAGCTAACTTTTTAAAAAACTATTCTTAGTAGCGTTTTGATGACTTATGAGACTTTTTATATTTTTTGTTTCAAATATACCTTTCTACTTTTTACATTACCAATTTTTAAACATGTTTTTTTTTGTCATTTTACAGCCATATGCTATCTTATCAGCTAGTTTTTGTCAAATACAACTTAGTCATCAGTTACCTTATCAGCTAGTTTGCCAAACATAGTCTTAATGTATCAAAGTGTCTCTATATCGTATAGGTCCGATTTTTATTCTTTTTTTATCTTGTTCGATTTTTAAGTTAGCGGAACAGAAATAAAAAAATGTTTTAGTTAGGTTATGTTGTTTAGAAATCTTTTCATAATAAGAAAACACTTATCGGATCCATAGATTTTAGAATTAATACTTTATAGAAGAAAATCTTGCAGCACAAGAGACAAAAGTTAGGTTTTCTCTAGAGTAGTATAGTTCACTTAAACAAAGTGCTAGCTCCAAACCCTTAGATTTTTAATCTGGGATGCGTTTAACAAAACAATAAGATAAGTATCCTAATGGATTCCCACATTACTGTCCATCAAGTCTATTAAAGGTTCTACTTAATTTTTTATAGTTTTAACAAAGTTATAGGTAAATACACATAAACCCTCATAATTATCATAACACTTTTTAACACATACTTTAATACTATAAGAATAATAATTAATAATCAACATTATATTCTTCGGGTTTCTGATCATATGAAAGCATACATATTTTTTGTGGGCGACTCTATAGATATACGTACTCTTTAGCAATATTAATAGTTGGGGGCCTTTATGTGATATTGATAATATTTAGTGAAATTTTTTCTGTTAAAGAACTAAAGACTATTATGAAAGTTATTATCAAAGACTTGGGTATTTATATTTGTGTAGCGAGTAATTTTGCCGGACACTTGCAGACCCATTTCTTGGCCCTAATATTTGTTGGGTCTGAGATCCAACATCTTTCTAAATCAACGTAGGGCAGCATGTTAGGCTACTGAATATATAAGAAAGGGGTAGCGTCTTCCATCTTTGATAGAATGAATTCCTTTTATCCAAATATTCGATCCTAAAAATATTGGTACTCTTTTTGTGAATGAAAATCTGAAATCGATGAGGCATGCCAATTTTCTCTTTAAAAGTCAAGAACAGGAAAATAAATGGAAATGCGTGGAGTTTTGGTGTAGGTTTTTCCATTTCCTTAGATACACAACAAATCCCACATTAGTCTATTACAAATAAGAATTAAGAAGGGAAAAAAAAACTATCTTATCCATGTATAATTGTTTTGACGGACCTAATTCTATTGAATCAAATTCTGTTACAAATACAAACTTATAGCAACTAATGTTGATATTTAGCTGAATATATAAATTTAGTTAAGAGATGTTAGTTGTATAATTGTATATAAATCCCGTGGACTTATATACAAAAATTTATGGTTGTCATATTCTTCAACCATGGCATTATTAAACATCACCAATAATGGTTCAATTGAAATGCTTCAATTTTTTGTCACTATTTTTAGCCTTTGATTTCTAACCTCTTTAATGCATGCTAGGGATCTGATAAATATTAGTTTTCAACAAATATGTAGTAGTACTCATCTAGTTCTAAGTCCAGGATTTTAAGCATACATAGAGATATTTTCCCTACTTTTTCTGATGGTTTCTGGTTTAGTAAAGGTTGTGTTGTATGACATTATATTTTAAACAAGTGACATAGCTCTAAAAGAGGCAATTTTCATGGTAACCATCATCCAGAATTTAATAAAACTCAAAGTGAAACTGATTTAAACGTATTTATTGGCTTATTGCCATCACAATATTACATAAACAGCAGAAGTAAGCTTGGCAGCTTTTAAACCCCTATTCAGTACATTGATTTTACCAAGAAAGAAATGTCTAAAATCATATATACAACATACATAGTTTGTAAAAATGCTATTCAAATACAAGCATATACAAATCAGTATAACAACAATTCTTCTACTGGTACAACATACAACCTACTGTGTTGCACACCATTTATGAAGCTACTTACTTAAACTTATATGAATGTTGAAGCAGAACCCCCTTTGTAAATATAATGAATTGTGACTAACCTCTTTCTGGTTGTACCCTAAATTCTACTTCCATATGCAATCAATCTTCAGTTAATTAATTGGATAAACGAATGCGTTCATAACAAATAGGTTTCCCTGTTAGGGGTTGATGGAAGAGAGTATGTTCTGCCATTCTCGGCTGGCAAACGTTTAGGAGTTTGTGAAATGCCCCAATGGGTTGAACTGAATTTGGGTTCAGGCGAAGAACCACTTGGAACAACTTCAAGGATAGACCTTGGAGAGTGACGGGTGGCTGGCAAATGGTCCGTTGTAGTCTCTGCATGTTGGTGTTTGGGTGTTTCACTGAGGAAAAAAAACATTGATTTGCAAGTGTTTCAGTTGTGCTAAGTGAAAATTATAAATTTTGGTCTCTATTACTCCCTCCACTCATAAAAGGTTGTATGATTCCAAGCACAATTCCAGTAACTTTTGTACAATCTTATTCATTATATATCTTAAAAGTTAGTGAATATTCACAAACTTATATGGTGTGGATGGGAAAATCTTACCGGTGAAACTGTAGTCTTCCATGTCTAACCCATGAGCCCGGTATATCTTTGTGCTGTGCAGGTGAGTCTCTTGGAGTATATAATATTTCCTGGAACACAAAAGAAGCAGTCTATTTTAAGCATTTAGAAAATTAAGAATGATGAACGTTTTAATATGATAAGATAAACAAAATATTCATGAAAGCAACAAAGGAGACTTTGGAACTTACATTCGATCTCTGACAAACCTCTTGTTTGCAGAGTGAAAGATTGTGATCAAATGAGTTGCGCACAAAAGGATGTTCAAGTAGCGAAGCAGCCGATGAGCGTTTTTCAGGATTTCTCTGCAGGCATCGACTGAGGAAATCCTTCCCTTCAGATGATAATGTTTCCGGTATAGGTGGGGATCTGTTCAACACATTGAACATCGCTTGCACCTAATGATACATATGTTGGAAAATGATGAAACATAATAAGTCATCAAGTAAAATTACAAACACCATGTTGGGCTGTATGGTCTTAAAGTTAAAAAAGAAACTTACCGCACTGAACTCACTCCAAGGAGGTTTTCCAGTAACCATCTCAATCACTGTACATCCCAAACTCCATATATCCATAGTGTACGTATGTTCTGGATCAGTATCTTTTCGCATAGCAGCCTGCAAAACCTGCATAAACGAGCTGAGGATGAACATTTTTATGATTCAAAAAAAGAAACGTAAATTTGTGATGACAAGAGGTACCTCTGGAGCCATCCAATGTGGAGTGCCCTTTAACGAAAGATCAACTACATATGGAGAAAGCTGTAACAATACAAAGGGATAACTATTAGGACCAATAACACTGACATGATGAAACTTTTTCAAAGAAAAAGAAGTGGGGAGGGAGCATAACTTGTTCAAAATGCAAAGAAACCAAAGATAAGGCTTCATATTAGAGGTCGTTAAGATGAAAGAAACAAATATAAAGATTTACTATATTTCAGCTCACATGTTTTGCCAATCCAAAATCTGCGAGCTTCACCACCCCAGATGAATCAACAAGCAAATTTGCTCCTTTAATATCCCTATTTAAGACATAGACATCTGAGGAATAAGTACTTGTTATGATGAATGTAAGTATCATTATAGTTATAGAGGGAGGTTTAGGGGAAAGCCTCAAAGAAATGGAAAACTGAGAAACACCTTGGTAGCTCTTTATCTGGACGGTAAGCACTTGTGAATACAAGTAAATTAAGTTGTTTTTTGGGTTTTATGCACGTGTTCATGTTACCAATTACTTGCATGTACAAGTGCATACCTTCCAGATGAAGGGCTACCAAGGTGTT
Organism: Centaurea solstitialis; assembly: GCA_030169165.1. Classification (NCBI taxonomy): domain Eukaryota; kingdom Viridiplantae; phylum Streptophyta; class Magnoliopsida; order Asterales; family Asteraceae; genus Centaurea; species Centaurea solstitialis. The sequence goes on along the minus strand of CM058040.1, from coordinate 90,046,973 downwards.
TCTCGGTTTTTCATTTTTTTGCGGTTTTCTCATGAACCTCACCCTATTGTTACAATCACCAAGAAATATATACATACATTATATGCACACAAATCTTTTTCATCTCTGTAGCTAGTAAGAGAAGGAAAAAAAGACACAAAACCATGTAAATTCGTCCCAACAAGATCCATTTCTTAATTGTGTTTGCATAATAGTATCTGATGTTCAGGGAGTACATGGTAATCCCACTGTGCTGTGTTTCTTCTTCTAGCCTTCTTTCACTCTATTTTAACTGCAATGTTTCAATTGTAGTTGAGGTTTTATCCATTCTTACAAAGAATAATCATTACCTGTGAACCGTCTTCTTGCTATGCAAATAAGCTAATCCGGAGAGAATATGACGTGTAAAATTTCGAACTACCGATTCTGTTACAGCTCCACAGCGTTCTCGCACGTATTTACTTATGGATCCAGGGTGCACATGCTCCAAATATATGCAAAATTTATCCTCAACCTGCATAGAGGATGGAATTTCAGTTGTGAATATATCTTCAACAATATTGGAAGGATTCAAAATAAATGAAGCACTAAAGAAACTCACCACTTCGGAACCCAAATACTGTACAATGTTTGGATGTTCTAAATTTCGTAGAACTTTTATTTCCTGAAACAAATAAACTGCTTTAGAAAAAGAAATAATTTAAATATCTTTTCATACTACCTCCAATCATCCACCTTCATGTGAATATCAAAGTAAGAATGCATGATTATGATGATCATGAACAAACATATTGCAAGTACTTGAGGTTCTATTCACATACACATTAACGGTATGGAAAACAATATGCGAAAGGTATAAATTATGAACTTAAAAATGGCTCTTTCAGTAAGATCATAAAAGAGAAATAACCCTCTTTTGTGAGGCTAGTCAGTACTTTCCTGCTAAGGAAATTGTTCCTTACAGAGAAGCCACCTTCACAACATACAAATGTACATGAAGAAATACATTCAATTTTACTCGACTGTTTTATCTAAAAGTTACAAATTTAAGCATATTATTCAAGTGTATTGTGCATGCTAGGAATAGAAATTCTACGTTCTTGAAAGAAGGTTCTGAATTTGTTTAATATATAATTCTGTATAGATGTTGCATTATTGATAACAACATCACAGATAATACTTTCCTCAAACAATGGAGTTACCATTCTGCACAGGTCATGGAAGATGAAAATATATGCCTTCAAAGTTAAAGCGATGGCATAGATTATCGTATTTTACAAAAATATATGGATGCAAACACAAAACAGATACTAATCCACAAATATGTTTGACATTGAGCATGGACATATGAACTGATTTAGAAGAATGACCTGCTCCAACTGCCTTATACTTTCTAATGATTTGGTGTCATCAGGAATGACATCAACTTCTTTCAAAGCGCACAAACTCCCTGTCTCACTGAAAGAAATAAAACAAAAACATTAAACACACAAAATGGATTCAAATTAAATATAAATGAGTTGACTCCACCAAAAGAAATTTTTAAGTTTGCGGTGAATTCATATGACATACCGATTAGTTGCTTCATATACACTACCATAGGTACCACGTCCCAGGAGTTTCCCTTTTTGCCATTGACCCTTTGTTGATTGCCCTTCTGATTTATCCAAACTTCGTCGACTAGAAACAGCAGGTCTTGAAACTCCAGGCGGAAGGGGAAGTGGGTGAACCTTATTGTTGTTGCTATCGGTCCTTTCTGGTGGAGATTTGTGGTTAAGTAAATGAACTTTAAGATAAGGACTTTGTGATGGTGGACTGTGCACCGGAGAGGGTCTTGAAGGTGGCGACAAATGAAGTTCTTGACGAACACCAAATGCAGAATCGAAAATATCGAGTGTACTAAATCTTTTGGGGCTAAGTGCAGGACTAGTGAAGGTAGTTGCTGGTGCACTCCTAGGAGGCACATCCAACCTGATGCCATAACCAACTTTCTCACCATTTATGTCTTGAGGATAACCTCTCCGGCGATGGTAAGTTGAAGGTTTAGATGATATCAAGGTACCACCAGCCTCAGCATTCATCCCATTTCTGTGTGACCTGCAATTGCATTTTACGATTCAATTAAGCTAAACTCAACTCAACATCTATTAAGGAAGCAAATCTCCAAGATGTCTACAAGGCAGTATAATTTTAATCCCCTTTCAGAATTAAATTACCCCAAATGGATACACTTATAATGGGAATGTTTCCCCAAATAGATAAAACTTTAGAAAACTTTCAATTGCCACATGCAGAAATTCACATTGATTTGCCACCAATTTGCACCTTCTTTGGTGAATGGATGAACTTTAACATGGCCATTTTCCCCCAAATAGTTTAAAATCCATAAGCTTCAACATTGAAAATGAAATGTTTTGAATTCGAATGTCTAATAATCCCTAAAATGTGGAAGTATCCTTGATTTTACTATAATAATCAAGTCTATTCGATCAAAACTCCAATTATCCTAAGATCGTAAGATAGCTTCACGATTCAGAAAACACAGAATGCTTACCGTTCTTCTCCTCTGCTATAAGCTTCGGCCGGAAACCGGAATTCATCATTATTAGGAAGCGGCAACGGTTGCGGAACGGCCGACAACGACCAGTGCTGCTGCGGCAATCGCTGTGGCGACCTTGACTCGGAATCGGAATTCGGAGAACCAGGCAACGATTTTGACCTATCGCCGCCGCCGCCGCCATCTTCCTCCTCCTCCTCCGGCATACAAAAATGATCCACCGTCACGTGACGGAGCTTACGCTGCCTGGTAAGCCTCTTCTGCGACTGCGGAGAAGCAAATCCCCCATTCTCAATCGGCGACGAAGAAGACGAACACGGAGACGATGAAGAATTCGCGTTTTTCGAAGAATTGTTGTTGTAATTGGAACCAGAAGCAAAAGAAGGCATGAGATTTGCAGGCGATGAGAGATGAAACCTTCGTTTACTGAAGAATTTACTCATGGCGATGATGATGATGAACACAAATCGCCAAAAAAAGGAATGATAATGGAAGAAGAAGAAGAAGTATGAATTGATGAAGGTTTTGAGGTTTTAGGAGTCGTTGCGTTTACTAGCTTTTTGTCAACATTTGAATTGGAAATTGAGACGTTTATTTCCTCCATGTTATCACGAAGTAAGAAACACGATTATAACAATCATCATCATCATCAACAACAATGATCTCCTTCTTTCTCAATATTCCTTTTCTTTCATCACTGTGTGTATGTAAATTGTAAAGCAGATGAACAAAAAAGTCAAAAGT
>CM058040.1:90024020-90043593 GCA_030169165.1 Centaurea solstitialis | reverse complement strand
AAAATTTATACTTAGATTGATTTCAAATTGTTTTATAGTTAACATTGCTTCCTTTCTGTTACCTATTCTCTTTCGATATTTCTTGTGTTATCATTCGTTCACTGGGCAATTTCGCTCAGCCGAGGTTTTGTTTGATTTTGCCTCGGCAGGTTCAGGATCTAATGCAGGAACAGGGTGAGTGATCGACGTGGCTTAGGATGCAGAAAGACTAGTTGTTTAATTAAAGCTTTTGTTTTGTAAATATGTAAACATGTTGATCTTATGAACACTTATGGTCATAGTGTCATCTTTTGGAAGTTCATTTAGAGCTCTGTTATATATATTAGATAACTTTTGATCCGTGTTCGGTTGTAATGTCTCTCATTTAAGGTATGCTAAAATAGGGATGTTACATATCAAAAGTTAACAAAATGTGAATATTAATTATATAAGTAGTTCGTAACATGATGGTAGAGATCGTTTTTAAAAACTTTATATATTATAGATCAAAAAGCCGTTCAAAAAAAAATATTATAGATCAAAAAAATATATGAATTTAAATTAAAACTAGTTGATGTAAAATGTTATTCTAAATATAAGATGACACTTTTACAGATGGTGTTAAAATACATAATTTTAACCCACCAATCAAGATGGGTGATGGCCTTTCCGAAACTCCTTGCCTTTCGTTCCCCTCTTTGCCGTTAAAAAAAATCAAGATGGGACATATTGAAGCCTCTATATATAGCTAATTGGGTCAACTTAAAGGTGCCATAAAGGGGCCTAGCTAGTTTACGTTGAAAAGGTCCAGACATGAATTCAAGAAGATATGTAATAATATGCTAGAGAGATGTTTAACTTTAGATATGTAATTCAAGAAAATATATCATTTAACATGAAAAATCTTTCTAAATAATATGCTAGAGAGATGTTTAACTTTAGAAATGAAAAAAAAACGAAAAATTGCATTAAAATTGAATAAATTTTGTCTTGTTACTATTTTAAGGAATCAACTTTCAAAATTATCATTAGGCTGTACGTACCCATGATTGGGGTTGGACGGGTTAATACTCAGCGGGCTGGAGGGCTTCAACGGCTTCTGCTACACGGCCGGCGGACTGGGCGGCATCGGCTTCAAGCGGTGTGCCCACACGGCCACACCACTGTGTTCTGTGTGTGTGGTGTGGGTGTGAGTGGGGTGTGTTTAATTAATTAAATGAGAGGGTTGGAAGAGTTCGAGTACTAATCAAAGAGGGTTCCAAAGGGTTAATTGTGGGTTGGGGAAAAACTGATATGGAAGTTGATGTGGCAGCAAGGTTGGAAGGGTAGCCTTCAAAATATGAAAACAGGATGCATTTATTTAAGGATCTTGTTGATTGATTGAATAGAAAACCGATCACCTTAATATTAAGGTGGCAATTAAATCATGAATTAAAAACTAACATGCATATTTCAATTGTCATTAATTATTAATTTAAAAAATAATATTACGTTTGTCACATTACTCCCGTACCTTCACTGCTAATCATTGACAGAGTTATCTCCTCTCATCTAGCCTTCCACCGAATCGAATCCATGCATATGAGTCTAATGCATAATAGTCTAAAACGTTACATGACTCAAATTGAATGACTAATGTAATCATATTCCAATCGATTTGTTGTCCTCGAGATAGGGTGAGCATGGAATTACTAACGTACTGAATCGGTATCGTTCCAAAGATTATCGACACCGAAAATATGAAAAACTTAATACCGAAAGTCGGACCGATTAGATGTGTACTGTACCGGTTTGGTAACAGTATTTCGATACTAATAACCTATCAGTCCCAATTTTACACTTTACAACTTGCGAACATTTATATCATGAAGTTAAATTTTAAATGGGTTGATTAATTGCAAGAACTTGGAACTTTTTTGTAACACCCAATATCTTAAACCAAATTTTTTTTTAAAAGAATTTATATTTAAGAAAAATATTCAAGAAAAACCAATCATCAAGTTATATAAGTATTCATCTAAAAATCCCCTAAATTCAATAAATATAACTAATAAAATAATCCATGTTCGATCGGAATGTCGTTGCCGGAATCATTAAGCCGGAGCCTTGCCTTTATCCATGCTCGAACTAGCACCTAAAAGAATAGGAAATCGTGGGGTAAGCACAACCCCTTAGTGAGCAAACAATAAGTACATCATATCACAATATATTATATATACCACATAAGCCACGTAAAACGGTTTCCCGCTCTTCGGACCGCCCCGCAGTCCGGCCTTGGTGGTTACCCACCCTTCGGATCGTCCCACGACCCGGCCTTAGCGATTACTCGCTCTTCGGATCGTCCCACGACCCGGCCTTAGCGATTACTCGCTCTTCGGATCGTCCCACGACCCGGCCCATTAAACAACATACATCAAGATATACATAAATATCATAATACAACGCACGTATAACCCACTCACCTCGAATCTCAATAAGCACGCGAAGTACAATATTTCAAACACTCAATCAATCCACACGACGATCTGAAATTAAATCACCAAAGTTAACCCTACGTTCTACTCTCGCTACTCGACTCAACCATCTTATTAAACGGGAGAGACTCGTGCTTACGAGCACGTTGGAACGGTGACCCAACGGAGCACGGTTCTAAACCCGGTTGCCGGTCCGACCCAATAACCGCTGCCGGACAGCCGTGGCGTGCCGGACAGCGTCCTCGAGGTTGCGGCAGCGATGACGAGAACTTGCCACCACCGCCGGACACAACAGATCAACGGCAGCAGCAGCAGATTGCTACCGCCGCCGGGAACACCAACAACAACGGCAACCAGCCGTGGCAGCCCACCGCCACCGCCGGAAACAACACCATCGGCTGCAGCAGCGGGGAAAACTACCACCGCCAGCCACCCTTCCTAACTGCAGCGGCAGTGGCAAAAACCACCACCGCCGGTCGCCAAGAACAACAGCAACAACAGCAGTGGTGGGAGGGCCCATCACCGCCGCTGGACCACCAAGACTATGCAGCAGCCGCTGCCGGTCCACCAAACAACAGCAGCAGCTGCTGCCGGGTAAAAACACAACGGCAGCAGCGATGGGAAGACCCACCACCGCCGCCGGACGTCCTACAACAGCAGCGATGAGCTATCGCCGGCCAAGGCCGGCGACCACCGCGATCAGCCGTCGACAACTACTGATTTGACACAACGAAAGCAGAAAGAAACTTATGCAACAACCATGATTTATCTTCGATTCGACGACTACCCTACCGGAAAACGAACCTCCGGCTGATCTCTTTCTCTTCCCGTCGCACACTCCCTCTCAATTTTCTGCTATTTCTCTCCTCTCTCTCGTTCTATACGTATATATCTATCTCTCTCCCTCTTTCTTTTCCCACAAGACAACAAAAGATGGACAAATAAATCTGATAACCCTTATCTCTTATTTAACTTACTTGTTGGGCCAAAAGAAACCTAATTGGACTCAACCTCTATTTTTTTTTTCCTTTAGCCCAAATACCATAAATAAATAACTAAAATAATTAAATCAAACAATAATAGAATAAAAAAATTCACAGGTTTGGGGTATTACAACTCTCCCCCACTTACCGGGATTTCGTCCCGAAATCAATCCGAGAAAAGCTCCGGATAATGCTCACGCATCTCCGCTTCCGGCTCCCAAGTCCACGCAGAACCCTTTCGATGCTGCCACTGCACCTTTACGATTCCGATCTCCTTGTTTCGCAACCTTCTCACCTTACGATCTAACATTGCTACTGGCTTTTCAACGTAGTTCAGGCTCTCATCTACCTGAATATCATTTAAAGGAATGTGCGCCGTCTCGTCGGCGAGACACTTGCGCAACTGCGATACATGGAACGTGCTGTGGGTTTGACCCAGCACCGCCGGCAGCTCCAACCGGTAAGCAACTTTCCCAACACGTGCAAGGATCGTGAACGGTCCGATGTAACGAGGCCCCAGCTTGCCTCTCTTACGGAACCGAATCACGCCTTTCCAAGGAGAAACTTTCAACAGTACACGATCTCCTACCTGGAACTCTAGGTACGACCTCCGTCGATCTGCATAGCTCTTTTGCCGGCTCTGAGCCGTCCGCAACCGCTCCCGAATCCTCTGAATATCCTCAGTGGTCCTCTGAACCACCTCGGTACTCCCTAGAACGCGTTGTCCTACCTCCCCCCAACAGATTGGGGTCCGACACCTCCTCCCATACATCATCTTGAACGGTGGCATCCCGATACTCGAGTGGTAGCTGTTATTATACGAAAACTCTGCTAAAGGCAGGTACGTATCCCAACTGCCTCTGAAGTCTAATACACACGCTCGGAGCATATCCTCTAAAGTTTGAATCGTGCGCTCACTCTGACCGTCCGTCTGTGGCTGATACGCGGTGCTGAAATGCAGTCTGGTACCCAACTCTGAATGGAACCGCTCCCAGAAACGTGAAGTAAACCGCACGTCCCTGTCTGAAATAATCGATACTGGTACTCCATGCCTCGATACCACCTCCTTCACGTAGATCTCCGCTAGCTGCTCCGCGGTCGAACTCTCTCGAATAGCAAGAAACAAGGCACTCTTAGTCAACCGGTCTACTATCACCCAGATCGCATCAAACTTCCGAGGGGTTTTCGGAAGCTTGGTGATCAGGTCCATAGTGATGTTCTCCCACTTCCACTCGGGAATTTCTAAAGGCTGCATCTTGCCACGAGGCCTCTGTTCAGCCTTAACCTTCAGACAAGTCAGATACGATTCCACATAACGGGCCACGTCTCTCTTCATTCCGGGCCACCAATAACCGGTCAGCAAATCCCGGTACATCTTAGTAGCCCCCGGATGGATAGAAAATTTAGACTTGTGGGCCTCTTCTAATAAGGTTTGCCGAGCCACGCCCGCACGAGGAACCCACACTCGACCGTATCTAGTCAGTAATCCACGACTATCTCTAACCAGAGCGGGCATCTGACCACGAATCCGCTCTCCGTTCTGATTTTCCTCCCGACTCGCCTCTTCTTGTGCTCGCTTAACCACATCCACGAAAGAGGTAGTCACAGCCATCTTCAGATGAGATATCCAAAGTGGTGTGTGGTCCGTCTTCCTACTCAGAGCATCCGCGAACACATTCGCTTTGCCCGGATGATAGAGTATCTCACAGTCGTAGTCCTTGACTACATCTAGCCACCTTCGTTGCCGCATGTTCTGGTTCGGCTGCTCCAAGAAATATCTCAAGCTCCGATGGTCCGTATAAATGGTGCATTTCACTCCGTAAAGATAATGCCGCCAGATCTTAAGAGCGAAGACCACCGCTGCAAGCTCAAGATCATGCGTGGGGTAATTACCCTCGTGAGGCTTCAACTGCCTCGACGCGTAGGCTATTACTCGACCCATCTGCATCAAAACACACCCCAGACCAAGGCGCGAAGCGTCGCAATAAACCGTCATATCCTCCACTCCCTCCGGTAGCGTCAGGACCGGCGCCTCACACAACTTCCGCCTTAGAGTCTCGAATGCCTTCTGTTGCTCAGTACCCCACACAAACGGTTTGCTCTTCTTCGTCAGTCGCGTCAACGGTACCGCGATTTTAGAGAAATCCTGGATGAACCGTCGATAGTAGCCGGCCAACCCCAGGAAACTCCGGATCTCGGTTGGTGTATTCGGAACCTCCCAACTCATTACCGCCTCAATCTTTGACGGATCCACCTTGATGCCCTCCCGGTTTACAACATGGCCCAAGAATTGAACCTCGTCCAACCAGAAAGCACATTTCGAGAATTTTGTGTAGAGACGCTCCTTCCTCAGAACCTCGAGCACCTCCCGCAAGTGAACCACATGATCCTCCTTCGTTTTCGAGTAGACCAGGAAATCATCAATGAACACGATCACAGACCGATCGAGCATTGGTCTGCAAACTCGATTCATGAGGTCCATAAAAGCCGTAGGAGCGTTGGTAAGACCGAAGGGCATCACCAAGAACTCAAAATGACCGTAACGGGTTCGAAAAGCGGTCTTATGAATATCTGCTTCCTTCACCTTTAGCTGGTGATACCCTGATCGAAGGTCGATCTTAGAAAACCACGACGCTCCTTGAAGCTGATCAAATAGATCATCAATCCTAGGTAAAGGGTACCTATTCTTGATGGTTACCTTGTTGAGCCCCCGATGGTCGATGCACATGCGATGACTACCATCCTTCTTCTTCACGAACAGTATCGGTGCTCCCCAAGGTGAACTACTCGGACGGATGAAACCCTTGCCCGAGAGCTCCTGTAACTGATCCGACAACTCCTGAAGCTCTGGTGGAGCCAAGCGATAAGGAGCTTGCGCGATAGGAGCCGCACCAGGCACCGGATCAATACCGAATTCAATCTGCCTATCTGGCGGTAGGCCTTGCAGATCTTCCGGAATACATCCGGGTACTCACTAACAACCGGTACCTCCGCTACCGTCAGCTTCCTTTCTTCCGCCTGGTTCGCCACCGCATAAGCCAAGAAACCCGAACCTCCCCGCTGAAAGTACTTCCGTGCCTTCGCGACGGAACAGAACAACGTATGCATCCTCCTTCCCTTGCCGTACAATATCAGCTCTCCCCCACTCGGATTCTGGATCCGCACCAACTGACCCGCAACATCTGTCGTCGCCCGATTCGGAAACATCCAGTCAATCCCAACTACCACGTCGATTCCGTTCATGGGGATGGGTATGAGATTGATGCTGAACTACACCCCGAAGATGTCGATGGTATACTCCCGATACACGCGCTCGACTACATGCACCTTCTCCACGGCTACGTCAATTGTCACAGGTCTATCTAGCTTACCTAGCTCTATTTGGAAGTCCTTACAAAACCTATGCGACACATAGGACCAAGTGGCCCCCGTGTCAAAGAGTACTAACGCAGGCTTTGAGTTAACAGGAAAGATGCCTAAATTACATACAACATGTTACTATCTATCTACACAAGACAAGAATTTATATAAACTAAACTTAACAAGGGTATACCTGTAATCACATCGGGTGCCGCCTGAGCCTCCTCAGCAGTCATCTGGAAAGCCCGTCCTCGTGTAATAGGTCCGCTCTTCCCTGTAGTAGTACCATCAGTAATCCTAAGCGTCGTTGGGGCCGGGGCCTGAAACTGATGCTCCCTTCAGCTGGGGGCAATTTAGCTTGATATGCCCGGGTTGGTAGCAGTGAAAGCAGGTCTTCACTGTCTCCTTGCAGTCGCGGCTGAAGTGGCCCTGCTTGCCACACTTAAAGCATGACGTCTCCTGTGCCCCTACACTCTCCCCTGTGGTTCCGGCCACACTTGCTGCAAGCTGCAGGTCCACTCCTAGTATCGCTCTTTGCTCCCTTATACTTCTTAACTGGCCCCGACTGATCATCCCGCCTTACGCTTCCCCTGTCGCCGCTACTCCAGGTGCATCTCCTGGGCTCTCGCTGTCTCCACCATATCGTTGAAAGTTTTGCACCTTTTCGTAGCCACTGCCCCCTTAATTTCCGTCTTCAGAATCCCCAAATATCGAGCCATCTTCAGGGACTCGTCGTTCGCATAACCTGGTACGAACATAAGCTTTTCTAAAAATTTGGCGGTGATCTCATTCACCGTCTCCGTCGTCTGAGATAGGTTCAGGAACTCAGCTGCTATCCGCTCTCTCTCAATGCTAGGAGCGAACTCCTCATCGAACATAACCTTAAACTCTTCCCAAGTTAGTGCAGTGATCTGTGCCTCCGAAAGTCTCTTTAGGACCAGGTCCCACCAATCCTTAGCCGCATTTCGGAGTAGGTTCACCGCAAAAAGAACCTTCGAGCCCGCCGGGCATCCGCTGGTGCGGAAAGCCCCCTCCACAGCCGAATACCAACGATAGCAAGCAACGGGGTCCTTCTGCCCCTCGAAGAACGGTGGTTTGCACGTCATAAAATCCTTGTAGGTGACCACCCGACTCTGTGACTGCGACGTGCTCCCACTTCCCGAACTCCGTGCCGTAAGAGCCGCATCGATACGCTGATCCAGGGTCTGAACCAGCTCATCCCTCATCTGGTCGAATAGCCCGGGCAGCATCTGCTGTAAGGTCGCAGAAATCTAGGCAGCAATCTGGTCTGTCTGTTCTGCCCCACTATCATCTTGATTCATAGTTTGCACCATTCTGAGGGTGCAAGAAGGACTTAGGTCACGACTACGATAAGGCAGTTTAAATTACAACGGGGTGCCTAACCGCATCTCTATGCTACTAGTGCTGATGCAGATACCTACCTCTAGTCTTAGTGCGCATGCGAATTTATAGACTAGTTCACACCCTTCACATACATAAGCAGTACACGTATTAGCTAACCACACAGATGCTCATCCCTAACTGTCATCAATGAGTTAAAGTCTCCAGGACTTAATCAATCCCAACCCCACACAGATATTTATAGTAACACTATTATTGGCGCCGTATTACTATAACCATCCATTCATGATAGTCAAATCAAGATTACCGGGCACCAATCAAACAAGAACATGCCCGACGACCCATCCTCAACATACCAAGGTGTTTACGTTTGAGTTTGATACCATCCTAATTAGACCTTAACCTATTGACTAAGCAGGTATTTGCGATCATAACACTATCCCAACAGAACATAAAATATCCACATATATCCACATATATTCATGCAACTAGGCATATGCCCACATTCTACATCATACGCGCAAATTATATAATTTAAGGTACAACTACTGCTCACCTCCGTCTTGACGGTTCCGCTGGCCATTCCGATCTTAACTATTCCAAAATCACCTAGTTTAAGTCCAACCACACACACACCACTAGTGTGCATGCTGATTCTCTTAAACCTAGGCTCTGATACCAAGTTGTAACACCCAATATCTTAAACCAAAATTTATTTAAAGAATTTATATTTAAGAAAAATATTCAAGAAAAACCAATCATCAAGTTATATAAGTATTCATCTAAAAATCCCCTAAATTCAATAAATATAACTAATAAAATAATCCATGTTCGATCGGAATGTCGTTGCCGGAATCATCAAGCCGGAGCCTTGCCTTTATCCATGCTCGAACTAGCACCTAAAAAAATAGAAAATCGTGGGGTAAGGACAACCGCTTAGTGAGCAAGCAATAAGTACATCATATCACAATATATTATATATACCACATAAGCCACGTAAAATGGTTTCCCGCTCTTCGGACAGCCCCGCAGTCCGGCCTTGGTGGTTACCCACCCTTCGGATCGTCCCACGACCCGGCCTTAGCGATTACTCGCTGTTTGAATCGTCCCACGACCCAGCCTTAGCGATTACTCGCTCTTCGGATCATCCCACGACCCGACCCATTAAACAACATACATCAAGATATACATAAATATCATAATACAACGCACATATAACCCACTCACCTCGAATCTCAATAAGCACGCTAAGTACAATATTTCAAAAACTCAATCAATCCACACGACAATCTGAAATTAAATCACCAAAGTTAACCCTACGTTCTACTCTCGCTACTCGACTCAACCATCTTATTAAACGGGAGAGACTCGTGCTTACGAGCACGTTGGAACGGTGACCCAACGGAGCACGGTTCTAAACCCGGTTGTCGGTCCGACCCAATAACCGCTGACGGACAGCCGTGGCGTGCCGGACAGCGTCCTCGAGGTTGCGGCAGCGATGACGAGAACTCACCACCACCGCCGGACACAACAGATCAACGGCAGCAGCAGCAGATTGCTACCGCCGCCGGGAACATCAACAACAACGGCAACCAGCCATGGCAGCCCACCGCCGCCGCCAGAAACAACACCATCGGCTGCAGCAGCGGGGAAAACTACCACCGCCGGCCACCCTTCCTAACTGCAGCGGCAGTGGCAAAAACAACCATCGCCGGTCGCCAAGAACAACAGCAGCGGTGGGAGGGCCCATCACCGTCGTTGGACCACCAAAACAACAGCAGCAGCCGCTGCCGGTCCACCAAACATCAGCAGCAGCCGCTGCTGGGTAACAACACAACGGCAGCAGCGATGGGAAGACCCACCATCGCCACCGAACGTCCTACAACAGCAGCGATGAGCTATCGCCGACCAAGGTCGGCGACCACCGCGATCAGCCGTCGACAACTACTGATTTGACACAACGAAAGCAGAAAGAAACTTATGCAACAACCATGATTTACCTTCGATTCGACGACTACCCTACCGGAAAACGAACCTCCTACTGATCTCTTTCTCTTCCCGTCACACACTCCCTCTCAATTTTCTGTTATTTCTCTCCTCTCTCTCGTTCTATACGTATATATCTATCTCTCTCCCCCTTTCTTTTCCCACAAGACAACAAAAGATGGACAAATAAATCTGATAACCTGATGCGGTAATTAACATATATAAAAAGCGTAACAAGTTTTAACCTCTAATGCCTAGCCACTGTCTTACCACATATACAGGCAAGCGTACCTGATCGTGAATAATATAGTGTAGGAAAGTCCATGTATCGTATCTACCACTGGAACGGTCAAGTTATCGTAGACTAAAGTCTAAATCGGTTTAATTAACCTAAGGGGGGGTTTTTTTATGAAAAAGGTTTTAACAATTAAAAAGACACTAAATTAAGTAAAAACTAAGAAAGCAATTAAAAGACTGATTTAAGATTATATTAAGGAAAAACAGCAGTACTTATCATGGTAAAGTGAATCCCCAAAATGGATGATATGAATAGGTCAAAGGTTTGGTTGTTTTGACTATTGTAGGAATTTAAGTCTGGGACACCCTAACATGTGAAGATTATGGTCAATAACTAGGACACGATCCTCCTAATCCCAATCCTAAATCGTTTGGTCCACAATCTAGAATCGGTATACCAGTCCTGATTAATATTGCAATGGCTCTTCTACTATCTGGTCACTCTTGGTCCAAGTAACCCCTTAACACAACCCCTTGGTCCAAGGTCAGGCTAAGGTAGGTTGATTATCCTTTTGGAGTCTATCTGCTTTGGTCCAACAAATACACCCAACCAATTGAATTCAAATTGCCAAAACACTATCAGTCAGAAAAGAACCATAACATACATTCAATTAATCAAAATAAACCAATAAACATTAATCACAAAAGTATCATCCACAAAGGTTCATCGACCATGACAAGCACTACTACTAAAAACTACTCACTAATCATAACGAAAACATAAACAAAAGTAGACATCGACATGATACCGACAGTACAACGACGGATGATCGAAGATCGACTCCCGCAGCGTATCGGCACCTTTCGTACTCTCACTCTCGTTCCTCCTCGTATCTCGTACAAAAAAATCATGCTTTGAACTGAAGGGGAAGGCTGGTATTTAAAAGAAAACGTCCAGGGGCCATCTGGCGATCGCCAGACTACAGGTTTGGCGACGCCAGACACTTAGTTCAAGCTCCGGTCTTTATCTTTATCGAACTTGGCGACGCCAGGTTGAGGATTTCGCGATCGCCAAGTGCCTCATGTGTTGGACTTGTGCATTTTTCACGTTTTCTCGCCTTTTTTCGTACTTTTCCGTTCCACGGCGTCCAAATCCTTCATAAACAATAATAAGCTCATTTAGTGAGTGAAATGATCAGAAATGGTGAGAAATGGGGTAAAGTCATACAATTACGCTCAACCAAAACATGTATAATTTTGGTGTTATCAAAATCCCCACACTTAAGCTTTGATTGTCCTCAATCAAAAGACTGAAAGATAAGAAAGATAACTCCAAAATTATCTCCATTCAAGATCATTCAAGAGAACAAAGTATACTCACACAAACGAACACACAAACAAGACTCATCAAGCAATCGGATACCAAGGCCAACCTTTTACCCTCACATAATATGAATAACAATATAAAGTGTATCTCTCGGGGGTAAAAGTGTATATGTAAGTGATCACACCAATACTCGACTAATTCCCTCATGCATAAGCTTGTCATCAAATCTAATCTCCACCACTGAGAAGTTGTCAACCGTCAAGAGGACTTTAGGGTTGTAATGTTAGGCTAAGGTTTAAGGGTAGGATAAAAGGTATATAAGTGACTAAGGGTTTTGCAACAAAAACTTGAAAACTCAATCAGTAATGATCCAAACAGTGAAACAGTCTGACTTTCAAACAATGAACTCTTGGGATGAGCATTTACTTTCTTTCTTTTCTTTTTAGAGTCGGCCTAAGCCTATGGCTTATTTGGGGCACAAATTCTTTTTCAATCTTTCCAGCTCTCTTTTCTTTTTGTATTCTCGACTCTTTTGATATTTCTTTTCTTTTCTGAGTCTCAAACATTTTCTTTTCTCTTTTTTTTTCAGAGCAGCAACTATGTTGCTTTTGGGCTCTTTTTACTCTCAATCCCATAAAAACTGTCATATATGAAAAATTGGATCAAAACATCTCAAGATTCAAATTTAAGTCACGACCAAAAGATAGATAAAACAATTAGGCTCAAGGGTAAAGTGTATAGCGGGTAAAGAAATGAAAAGGCTAAGGCTCAAAATGGTTTCAAGGGATAAAGTACTAATGATGAGTACTTTTCAATCAAAGGCTAGGCAAATCAGACAATCTTATGATGAGATTATCTGACGAAGGCTAAAAGTGTTAGAAACGAAGGCCTCTATCAGTGCAATGGTGATAAATACTCCTCTTATGTGGTCTCGACAAGCATTCAAATGACAAGTTCTACCTTGGGTCAAAGTCGGTATTCCTCACAAAATAAATAACAATTAAGGCTCAAACTCTCAATGGAATTGGGTGAGGCACTCATGGTAATCAGTATTCCAAGGCATCCTTTTACTCAACTAATCCTATTCAGTGTTCTCCTATGCAGGCAACTTAGTCCCAAAAACAATCTCAGATTTCGAAAAAAATTGGGGTCAAATCTCAAAGCTTTCAAAATTTTGAAAAACGACACACCATAAAGCAAAAAGTGAACCCATTTAAACAGATAAGTCTACATAACCCCCTCCCCACACTTAAAATTTGCAGTGTCCTCAATGCAACAATTAACACAATTAAGGAGTAATTGGGAAAAAGAGAAACTTCCCGGGTTATGTGACGAAATCTGTTCTGATCTGAGAGTGGTCCAAAAAAATCGTGCTCGATCATAGATCGTAGGTCGCTGTATCTACCAAAAAAGAAAAAGAAAAAGTAAAACGAACTAGCAAAAATAAACTAAACTAAAGCAATTAATAAGCTACTAAAAATCCTAAACAAACCAAACAAATAAAATTGTTCAAACCAACCAAACCACACAAACAAAAATAAAATTCTCTCAAACAACCATATCGAATAAGAGAGATAAAAGAGATAAAGATCAATAAGGGCCACGAGGTTGGTTTTGCCAATCCTTGTAAGTCGGGTAACCGGGCGGAGCATCGTCGGAGTATGGCCAATAAGGTGATGGAGCATAAGCGGTATTCGGTTGAATACCGAAATGAGAGGCCATCTGGTTCATCACTCCACTTTGCCAGTTGGCTTGGTGAAGAGCCTCCACGGTGTTGTACTCCACATGTTGATGATGCCGGCCATAAGAAAGTGACATCTCCGAGAGTCGGTTACTCAAGTCTTGGTAACCCGAATACGCCGTCCAATCCGCCGGTTGTTGACCCACATTCGTCCCACTCGTTCCACCAATCTCATGCGTGCTCCTCGGTGCTTGACTTCTCGGTTGACCCCTCGGTTGACTTCCCGTCCCGTAAGCTTGAGGATTATGGATCCATGCATTGTAATCTCTTCCAACCATATGCTCAACCCTCGCTACTCCCATTCCACGGAGTTGGTCCATGTCGATCAATCCCATCTCCCCAAGGTTCGTCATCGAGGCAATGGCACCCGCGGTAAGGATACCGAAGTGCTTGGCCAAGAGCGTCACGTACTGGCCACCAACTATTCGACTACCCTCTCGATAACCACTTGCCTTGGCAAGTTGAACGGCGATGAGATACGGAGCATTCGGATATTTGTCATCCGTAGAGAGTTGCTCAAGAAGCCACAGATCATAAACCGAAACTTTCTCCTCACTTGAAGAACGAGCGTTCACCGCTTGAATGAGCATGCGGTGTAGAAGTCTATCCGAAGAAGCAAGAAAACCCTTCACTTTGAGATTAGCACCATAGTCACCTTCACCAAGAATTGCCCAAGCCAATTGAGGATCAAAACCATCCGGCCTTTTTGCGATCGCCCACATGTATTCCGCGAATCCGGGAGCATCAACCTCCTCTTGGGTATATATCCTCAAAGCAACGGCAAATTCGACCAAAGATAGGGATCTCCAAACGCCACCAAGTCGAAACGTCATGCATGACTGATGAAACTCCTCAAGGGCCTTGATGGCCTCAAAACGGAATGTGGCCACGAACTCCACAATAAGCTCGCGATAAAGGGTCTCGGCAATGTCAAAGACTCGCTCCCATGCATGGAAAATGTAGTACTCGGTGCTATCCTCTTCGTAGGCGTGTTTTTCGAGTATCACTTTGATGTTATTTCGACACTCATTGATCGAAGAAGGTCCCAGTCGACTCTCCTCGGAATTAGCACTTGACGGGCAAGAAGTCGGTTAACGGTATCCCGGTACTCCTCCCATTTCGGGGCATTCAACGTTGGGTCATTCATGAAGTAGGTGAACACGTGACTACCATCCGGTGCACGGAAATTGGTAGCGGTGGAAGTTGACGATCGGGTTCTTTGTCTCTACAAAACCAAAATACCATTGTCTTAGATGATTTTTATCCAATGAATGCAAGACAAGGTTTATTCATGTCAAAACCAAACGAGACAAACACTTCCACGACTAACAAGTTCAAGTATCGAAATCATATACGAAAAATCACAAAGATCAAAGATCAAAGAACAAAGGGGATGTGGAACATCCCCACACTTGAACTTTTAGTCCAACCTCAATTACAAACCAATCTAGCTAACAAGAAAGAGTGGGGGATTTTGATGTTCTCAAAATCCCCACACTTATCATTTAACCACAATCACTAGATTAAACAATCAAATAGCATGCTAAAACAAGATTTCAATCACAATATATGGCATGCATCAATCTATAAGCTCCAAACAATCAATGGTATAACAAGAACGATGTCAAATTCAATATAAGCATACAAACACCATTGATGCCCAAAACAAGATCTACATTTACCAAATCAAGCAATCCTCATGAAATTGAAGTTGGGAAACATACCTTGTTCATGTTGAATGATGAAATTGAAGCTCAAGAAGGTCGAATTTTGCAAGAACGTGAGAGGATTTCGCGGCGCCGAAGAGAAATTAGGGTTGTGTGTTTGTGAAAAAGTGAGAAAAGAGGGTTTAAAACCCGTCTGCCCCGTCTTGGCATCGCGAAACCCAGGGTTTCTCGTCGCCAAACAGGCGGTTTTCAAAAGTACCCTAGTTTTTTAAAAATTTCGCGTCGCCAAACGGTCTTCTTCGCGTTGCGAGATTCGAACAATTTTACCTGGTACCAACCTTACCAACTTCGCGTTGCCAGATTTGGAAACTGGCGATCGCGAGTTGGCCCCTGTTTCCAACTTCTCAAAATTTGCATCGCACTCCGAATTCGCTCGAATTTGGTTTTTATCTCCTCCGTATGGTTACCTAAGCAATATCAAACAAAAACATTAATAAAAACACACACGAAAATCATAAAAATGAAAGGAAAAAAAAGCTCGGGTTGCCTCCCGAGAAGCGCTTCGTTTTTGGACGGGTCTAGAGCTCGACCCCTCTTTCGGTTCATTTCTTGGCACGTCGGGTTGACGAGCCCTTCTTCTTTCTGTGATATTTCTTGGAGGATCCCGGTTCATTAAGTTTCTGATCCTTTTGATGCATCGGGTTTGGATAGTCCTCCGTTTTCTTTCCAAGTTCATGCGGGAGTAACGGACGGTTCGTGTTCTTTTTGTAGGCCAGAGAAGGATCCTCGTACGGTTCATCAAGGTGTTTGACCGGTTCTCCGTTAGGATCAAAGTAAATCCGATTGTCCCCATATCCCAAGCTTGTGACTTGGTTTCGCATATCGGTATTCACTTAAGCGGTGTGCAAGAAAGATCTCCCGAGGATTATCGGGATCTCCGTGTTCTGCGGAAGGTTAGCTATAACGAAGTCCGTATAATAAACAAAGTTTCCAATGCGAATCGGGATTCCTTCCGCTATTCCTAACGGCTTTGTCATGTAACCGTTCACGCCTCGGTATTGATAGTCTGTTGGTATGATCTTTTTAACTCCCATTTTCCTGCAATAACCAACAGGCATCATATTAAGAGCGGCACCTGAATCTACCAAAGCAAGACCACTAAATTTATGACAAGAAATAGGTAAGTTATAACTCCCTGGATCATGCTTGATAGGTGCAATGTAGATGAGATTATCCTCCGGTGCTTTCTCCTTCTCTTTCGCCTTGCCTTTATCTTCTTTTTTCGGGATCACGAACTCTGCGTATCCGCCTTGCTTTCCATCTCCCTCCTCATCATCATCACTTGAAGCTTCAGGCACTTTGAGTCTTAGGTGTTCGAATGACACGGTGAACCCCTCTGAATCGTAATCCGTGGCATAATCGGGCTCACTTTCACTTTTAGTTTCCACGTACTTCTTTGTGTAGATGTCCGTCCACTTCTTCTTTGATGATTCTCCGGTCATCATGAGCATCGGCTTCACGTTCTCCACCTTCGGGTTGATTTGTGTTTGCGTTGGTAACTCCCCTTGAGTTCTTTCACTTAGCATTTGCAAAACACATCCAACCTGCAATTCCAAATTCTGGATGGTGCTTTGGTGATTACGTAAGTATGAACCTACTTCATCGTTTAGCTTCTTTTGCGCATCCATGAATTGGAGTATTCGGTCTTCCATAGAAATACGCGGCTCCCCATCCGGTCTTTGGTTCTGTTGATTTGGTGCAAAGAAACCGGGAGGTCTCGGAATGAAGTTACGATTGTTGTTCCACCTCCCTTGGTATTCGTCTCGGTTAAGATAGTTCACCTCTTCGGGTGTCATCATTGGGCGATTCGGGCAATCTTTTGTCAAGTGTGGCCCATTGCACTCCTCGCATCCAACCTGCAAAGCATGAACAGATTTAATTAGTTCTTCGATTTTGCGTTCAAACTTTACATGTTGGTTTTTCATTGCGGCTAATTCATCGGATGGATCAAAGTCGGTTGAGATCTTTCCGGCCATCCTCGGGATTTGCAAGCGCTTGTCCGTCTTCCAATCTATGTTATGTATGAACATGTCTTCTAGAAGCTTATATCCTTCCGTGGGCGTTTTGTATATAAAGACACCACCTGCAGATGAATCCAAAGTAGCTCGTGAAGAATAAGCAAGTCCACTATAGAAAGTTTGAACCTGTTCACTCTTATTCAACTCGTGACTCGGGCACGAGTTTAAGAGGTGCTTGAAACGTTCCCATGCTTCGGATATAGTCTCCCCGTCTTGTTGTTATCGGATCTCGGCTCTCAATTTGTCGATTTTGGATGGTGGAAAGAATCGGGAAAGGAACTTTGAACGAAGTCCTTCCCAAGTAGTGATTGAACTTGGCTCTAAGGATCTCAACCAAGCCCTAGCTTCTCCGGTAAGTGTGAGAGGAAAGACCCGAAGACGAATTGCATCATCCCGGTCTGCCTCTGTTTTGAATAGATCACAAATTTCCACGAAGTTTTCCATGTGAACGTTAGGATTGCTATCTTTTTTCCCGTCGAAGGTAAGGTCCTTGATCATGTGTAGGAGCTTCCCCGGGATTTCTTTGTTCAGGTTCGGCTTCGTGATCGGATTGGTGGGTACAGTTGGAGCGGCTCTCCTGGCAGTCCACATTGGTGCCTCTTCTCCCATCTCAAAAATCAAAGCTCTCGGGCGAACTTTGTTTGCTTTTGATTTCTTTTTGTTTCTTTTTTTGAACTCTCTCTCCGGCTCCTCAAATGGCTCTAACAAGTCTGCCGTGACTGAAATCACAACAAACGGTTACGGGCAACTTGCGGGAAACAAAGAGATAAAACAAAATAAAAATAACGAACTAAACTAAAAAGCAGAAAACTTGCAAGGGACAGAATCCCTCACAAGGATCGATTAACAAAACTAATTAAGACTAAAATCTAACAACTACCGTTCCCCGGAAACGGCGCCAAAAACTTGATGCGGTAATTAACATATATAAAAAACGTAACAAGTTTTAACCTCTAATGCCTAGCCACTGTCTTACCACATATACAGGCAAGCGTACCTGATCGTGAATAATATAGTGTAGGAAAGTCCAGGTATCGTATCTACCACTGGAACGGTCAAGTTATCGTAGACTAAAGTCTAAATCGGTTTAATTAACCTAAGGGGGGGTTTTTTTATGAAAAAGGTTTTAATAATTAAAAAGACACTAAATTAAGTAAAAACTAAGAAAGCAATTAAAAGACTGATTTAAGATTATATTAAGGAAAAACAGCAGTACTTATCATGGTAAAGTGAATCCCCAAAATGGATGATATGAATAGGTCAAAGGTTTGGTTGTTTTGACTATTGTAGGAATTTAAGTCTGGGACACCCTAACATGTGAAGATTATGGTCAATAACTAGGACACGATCCTCCTAATCCCAATCCTAAATCATTTGGTCCACAATCTAGAATCGGTATACCAGTCCTGATTAATATTGCAATGGCTCTTCTACTATCTGGTCACTCTTGGTCCAAGTAACCCCTTAACACAACCCCTTGGTCCAAGGTCAGGCTAAGGTAGGTTGATTATCCTTTTGGAGTCTATCTGCTTTGGTCCAACAAATACACCCAACCAATTGAATTCAAATTGCCAAAACACTATCAGTCAGAAAAGAACCATAACATACATTCAATTAATCAAAATAAACCAATAAACATTAATCACAAAAGCATCATCCACAAAGGTTCATCGACCATGACAAGCACTACTACTAAAAACTACTCACTAATCATAACGAAAACATAAACAAAAGTAGACATCGACATGATACCGACAGTACAACGACGGATGATCGAAGATCGACTCCCGCAACGTATCGGCACCTTTCGTACTCTCACTCTCGTTCCTCCTCGTATCTCGTACCAAAAAATCATGCTTTGAACTGAAGGGGAAGGCTGGTATTTAAAAGAAAACGTCCAGGGGCCATCTGGCGATCGCCAGACTACAGGTTTGGCGACGCCAGACACTTAGGTCAAGCTCCGGTCTTCATCTTTATCGAACTTGGCGACGCCAGGTTGAGGATTTCGCGATCGCCAAGTGCCTCCTGTGTTGGACTTGTGCATTTTTCACGTTTTCTCGCCTTTTTTCGTACTTTTCCGTTCTACGGCGTCCAAATCCTTCATAAACAATAATAAGCTCATTTAGTGAGTGAAATGATCAGAAATGGGTGAGAAATGGGGTAAAGTCATACAATTACGCTCAACCAAAACATGTATAATTTTGGTGTTATCATAACCCTTATCTCTTATTTAACTTACTTGTTGGGCCAAAAGAAACCTAATTGGGGTCAACCTCTATTTTTTTTTTCCTTTAGCCCAAATACCATAAATAAATAACTAAAATAATTAAATCAAACAATAATAGAATAAAAAAAATTCACAGGTTTGGGGTATTACAT
>CM058040.1:89990625-90023997 GCA_030169165.1 Centaurea solstitialis | reverse complement strand
CAAAAAAGTCAAAAGTCAATGCTCGTGTGCATACTCAGTCGTATCTATAGATATACGTTTTTTTGTATGTATAGGTGCGGTTGGAAGAAGAGATCTTCCATTGAATTTTCAAATGCAGGCCAACCATGTAGGAAGAAGCCACGTACAGGGGAAAGTTGCATTTTACCCCCTGATACTTGTTATATTTGACGAAATGAGTCCTTTCTAGAATTTCAAAAGGAATCCTGTTTATACCTCATGATTCCCTTTGAGAAAATTGTTGAAGTCCACCATCAGTGTGTCTTGAAGAACTTATTGGTTTTATATAGCCTATAACATGATTAACATTTCTATCTTAGCTAAGTTGAGGGGTTTGATTTGTTAATCCATGAATGATGAAGTCAAAAGATTATCTAGTCATCAATCAAAAGTCTTGGGCTCAATTGTAGTTTGGACTTTGGAGAAACACCTTCAATTTGGAACACGTGTATTGTTGATATCCCATTTAGGTTCTTAGGGTTGTTTACTATCGTTTAACGTTGTAAATACTTACATATATCAGTCACCTTAACGATTGAGAATGATAAGGACGGAGAAATAAGAGGCATATAAAAGTCCTAGAGTCTTATTCAATTATTAAGGGGAAATGCTCTTAACCAATAAACACATACCGGATTTAAGACGCTTAATAACAATTAATTTTGATGGTTGAAAATGTTACATGATAAGGTAAATGAAGTTGTTACTCTTATTGCTAAGTGTTCGGTGAGTGGCCCCTGAGTGTAACTAGATAAAGATTTAAAATAAATCTAGAGAAATAGGTTAAACGTAGCTATGATAAAAGGTATATGTTGTCAAATTAAGGTAAATTCTGATGAAATATTCTTGTTTTTGTGCTTGATTCAATAGAAGATGTAATCTTCGAACATCTTGGTAACCAAATGGTATGAGAACATGGCCGTAAGGCCATGAATTCATCAAGATAAAAATGTTTTGTACCAGGTATGTTATCACTAGTTAATTTATGTTTGCTTGAAGCGTGATATGTGGGTTTAATTGAAGTAAGTATGCTAGAGGTTATTATTGCATGTTAGTGTCATCACAAAGCAAAAAGAATGAGGTAAATTAGCTTGGAAATGAACTTGTGTGGATTAGATGTTCAAATAGCCTATGCACGATGAGCATTACTTTGGAGCTCACATAAATTAGGGTCCCCACTAATCTATCCAGCGGTAGACGTGTGGGTGTAATCCATATGTGTGATGTCCTATGTTCAAACCATGGGCACTGTGCTTCTGTCAGTGGGATGCACGCGTTGATTTACCTCCCCATGATGACCATGGGACCGATACAGTAGGAGTGTCTCAGAAGGTGGTGTGTACCCTTTTTTAAACTAGGTTGCAAAGATGATCAATGTAAGTGGGCTATGAATTTGCTAGTGAGGTCACACAAGTCAAGTGACGCGAGCTCAAGTATGCATATAGGCAAGTTGAGTTGTTACATGTAAGAAACATAAATATCTGAACATGTGAGATCTCAATATTGAATTAGCGTGGTTTGGGGGTCTACCTATCATATTTGCGTCAATCGACTATAGTGAATACAATATGTCTCTGTAATGTAAGTATGAATTCAATAAATATAGGTATCCTTGCGGTATACACACACACACACACACCGAATATGTGCATCTTCATAGTGTCCTAACGGATAGTACCATCATCTTGGAATATGACCCCTCATAACATCATAATGCAACTTATTTGATGCTTGAAAGATTTTATAACACATATATGCATGTAACATCTTACACTCAGGTTCGCTCGCAAATAAGGATTCAAGTGATGAGATGATAATGTAAATTAGTGGAAAGAAACAAAATGAAGGACTAATGTTGCATTGGTTAACGGTCCAGGAGTAATTACTAAATTGGAGGAGTCAACTTCCCTATACACTTATATGGAGAAATGAGGGAGCAAATTAAAATTCTATTTGTTTTAGTTCTCTCAAAATCAAAAGCAAACGAAGAGAAATTTTAGTGTTGTGGTTGTGTGTTTGAAGTAGAAGGTAACCATTGTGATGTTGCTACTCTAGCCGTTATAAAAAATGGTTTTGTAAATCTAAGCAAAAAAAATTGTGTTTCTTAGTGGTAGTGTTGAAAACAATAGATACAACTCAAAACAAAGAAAAATAGATACAATTCATCATAAGTTGGTTATTGATGCCATAGAGTAGAATCTAAGTTAATTTATATGGATCCATAGGTAAAAAGAAATTGGGTAGTTGAGGTTTTGGTCCACCTAGCTTTGTGGCCCTTAAGAGATGATCACGTTAACTGGTTGATTCTTCCAACGTATTGTTGGTGTCTAATTTCACAAAGTATGCATGATTCAAACGGGTATGAAAAAAAATTCGGAGATGAAGTTATAGAAGTGGATGAAGAGGGGTTTAACCAGGCATCATCAATTAGCTCTGATACCAAGTCGGAAGCAAATCTATAAAATAAAGAAGAAAAGAAATAGAGCCAAGCAATTGCAATTGTAAATGATTATTAACATAAGTTGTTTGCTATATAATTGTTGGGCAATTTTTTGACCTTTTGCTACGAACATTTAAAGTCTTCCGTTTAGCATCCGAGTGTAAACCAAAAAACACAATAAGAAACACAATCTTTCTTCTTTCAATACGATTACGTTTTTGGCAATGCCAATTCGTTCCATGTCATTTGGATAGAAAAGACAACTGAATAAAGTGCATGGGGGTAAGTGCCAAAAACAAAAAGTATAGGGGTTTAAGTGTAAATAGTAACCTCCAAATTCTCATATCTTTGTCTGTAATTCGTGTATGTAGTTGAGATTTGGCATAAATGCTATCGCCGACTGCCGTCACCGCCTGTCAAAGGGTGACGGTTACATCTATAACCCATTTTTAGAAGTTTGATTAATTTTTGTTCCTTGACGACGGTGGTTTAATTTAAAATTAAATTTTAAGAGTAAATATATTAGCTATTCAAGGTAATAAGATATGATGTTTTAAATTCAACACAAAAAATAAATTTAACATAAAAAGTTTTGAATTCTTATTTAAATAAAATAAAAAACACAAGTGACAATTGAATATTGCTTATTAATTTGAAAATATGGTTTTCCAACTTAATAGAAAAACATTGATACAAAATGCATGTGTTAAGTTAAAGGTTATAATTTTATAATCTTTTAAAAGTTATCTAATTTGAAATTTTATAATCTTGACTTAGAACTCTAGAAGAATCAAAATAATAAAAAAGTTGATAAACTAAAGAAATGAAGGATAACTATGAAGATAAATATGAATTTTAGTTCATGATTATGTGATTTAGTCAGTTAACGAGATGTTTATCAAACACTTATCGGTAAAAAAAATTAGCGTGCAACATTTCTTATATTAAAATGAATTGTTAGTAAACGTCTTAAAACCGAAAAACGCTTATCGCATAAAAATCTTTTCCATCTTTTTGTTATTCTCAATTGAGCAGGATTCTTCTGTTTTATCATTGGTAAAGAACTTGGTTTTACGAAATTATAACATATTCAGTGTTTACGGTAATTTATTTAATAAAACAAAATTTTAAGAATTATCTATATAGGTCCAAGGTGTTGTGGTGGAGTGATTAGTGCTTGGAGGGTACATAGTGCCCACCCAAGTTCTAATCCCCCCATCCACATACTGAAGGACATTTGTCAATTCCTTTGTAGCTCAATGGTCGGTAATATCCCGAGGGGGGCAGTGGATGGTATCCCTGTCTACTTGGGTTCAATTCAGAGGGGGAACAGAAGGCGACACCCCAGTTCATGGGTCGACCTTCGGGCCGGGCATGGGCGAGGCTATGGGCCGGTAACGGTTTCCATGGTCGAGAGGATTAGTCGGGTGCCCGAATGGACCCCGGATACCTCTTCGACTTCGGTCGGGGAGTGTGCGTGTGTTTAACTGCCGTCCAAAAAAAAGAATTATCTATATAGGGTCAGGTTCAAATATGAACTCAATTTTGATTGTGAACGCGAGGACGAATCCCAGCCACATATCTTCGGTTACGATGGATGCGATCACGGATGATTGACGCAATTCATGGGAGGGTGGAGATTATTAAAGGAGGGGACCCGGTCAAAGCCACCTTTATTTACCGGATAAGTAGCTGAGATTCGTCCTTATGTTCGCAACCAAAATTGAGTTCATATTTGAACTTTTCTATATATATATATATATAGAGAGAGAGAGAGAGAGAGAGAGTAAAGTTCAAATGTGAACCACATTTTGGTTGTGAACGTGAGGACAACCAAGAGCGCGACACGTAGCAGTGACTAGTCAATAAAGGCGGCTTTGAGTGTGGTCTCCCCTTTTAATTCAATGCCCTCCTATGAATCGCGCCTAGTCATTCGCCGTGGACCTGACGTGGCGCCTAGTCATTCGCCACGTGTTGTGTTCTCGGCTGTCCTCACGTTCACAACCAAAAAGTGGTTCACATTTGAACCCACCCCTATATATATATAGTATTAGATTCAAATGAGAAGTGCTAAAAAATGAGAAGTATAGAAGTGATCTATACCACTCATCCGATCAATAAAGGCGGCTTTGACCGGGTCCCCTCCTTTAATAATCTCTACCCTCCCATGAATCGCGTCAATCCCCCGTGATCGCGTCCACCGTAACCGGTCAAAGCCACCTTTATTGACCGGATGAGTGGTGGAGATCACTTCTCTGCTTCATATTTTTTTAGCACTTCTCATTTGAACCTTTCTCTCTCTCTCTCTCTCTCTCTCTCAATATATATTAAGGGGTGGGTTCAAATGTGAACCACTTTTTGGTTCGTGAGGACAACGAGAGCGTGACATGTGGCGGATGACTAAGCACCACGTCAGGTCCACAGCGGGTGACTAGGCGCGATTCATGGGAGGGCATTGAATTAAAGGGGGGGACCACACTCAAAGCCGCCACGTGTCGCGTTCTCGGCTGTCCTCACGTTCACAACCAAAAAGTGGTTCACATTTGAACTTTCTTCTATATATATATATATATATATATATATAAGGTTCATGCGAGAAACATAATTTTTTAAGAAAACGCGAGGACGATTCTCAACCACTCATCCGGTCAATAAAGGCGGCTTTGACCGGATCACCCTCCTTTAATCATCTCCACCCACCATGAATCGCGTCAATCCTCTGTGATAACCGAAAATTTGTGGCTGAGAATCGTCTTTGCGTTTTTTTAAATTGACATCGTTTTCGTATGAACCCACCTCTATATATTATATATACATATAATTGTAGAATGTAGAGTGATTTTTTTTTTTGTAAACCTATTTAAACCTACTTGTGAATATATTATAAGTTAAAGATATCTGTTTTTAAGATTTATTGTGAATAGAAATGAGCGACAAGTGATGGAAGGGGGAAGGTGGTGCTGGGGATGGAGGGAACAAACGATGGAGGTATTAAATATATATAAAACAAATATTTTTGTTCTAGACTGAATCAAATGCCTAATTTTTATATTTAGATTTTTTTAACCGGACATGTCTTTTATTCTTATGGAAAAATCAAATGAATCATCCCTCTATGTCTATGGTTGTATCTTTACAAGATTTTGGTTCTTATCACTAGCTTTCCATTATGTTTGACCGTTAGTTTCCCTTATTTGACTATGATTAAGGGTGTTTGTATTTTCAGCTTTTGATTTAATTTTCCTTTTCTTTTGAAAAGTAGAAACAAGATTCTATATCGTAGTCGTAATTAAAATTAGAACCAAGATCAATCATAAGCATCTTTCAGTAAAAACTCAATCTAAATCAACTATAAACATCACTAAAAGCAACTATAATTGTAATACAAAAATATCAAACCCCAAAATCTGAATCACACTAACTCAAACAGAAAACTAAATCTATTTCAAATAAACTTTACCATACAAGTTACATTGATTTCAAACCATCAAAACCTTAAATCAATTGGTGAAGGGTCTATATACAAGTGGAATTTATTGTTGGACCGACTACTAAGAGTGGTAAATTGAAGGAAGAATATTGGTAGTAGAGGCATAGTATTGTAGTGTTGGTTTTGGTGAAGAATAAGAGAATAAGAGATGGGGGTTGGTCACCGCGTTCCGAGATGGTGATCTGCGGTGTTGAAAGTGAAAGGAGCTTACCGTTAAAAATAGTTAAAATAATTAATTTCTTAAATATAAAAAGATTTAAGTGAACATGTGAAAAATTAAGTAAGAGAAAATAAGACATATAATTCGAAAATTTTGAAAAAAAAGCATCAAACCTTATTGATCATTCATTCGAAATAGGTTTTTTTTTTTTTAACTTAATTCATGTCTGGCTATTTTTTCAATAAACTCAAAAATGTTTTAGCTTATAATTAACAAAGGTGATAATAATAGTTGTGTGATTCTACCAAGATCACATGTTTAGTATCGTGATGTGATTTGGGATATTAAAAATTTAAGTTATAATATAACTGGAAGAAAAAGAGCATTGCTATTTGTACTCCTATAAATATCAAAAGGGTTAAAAGGGTTGTTATTTGCACCTTTTTACTATGGGTGTGAATGCGGAAATATAAAAAGTTACCATATGATCATGGACGGATTTGAAGAGGGGCACACGGTGGCACGGGCCACCGTCAAATTCCTCCGTCGTAGTGTAAAAAATTGTGGTGCCACCGTATCAATTTATCGTGTGCCACCATATATATTTTGAAAATACAATAAAAACAAAAGTTTTCTTTGGTTGAGTTGGTTAGTTACTTGTCTTGTAACCATGAGGTCATGGGTTCAAGTCCTATAAAATTTTCTTTAAATATGTTCTTTATAGTTAAATGGTGCCACCCTCTGAAAAAAGTTCTAGATCCGTCCCTGCATATGATATTGATGTATGTACGAGGAGCAATTCACTTTTTGAGGTGTGCATTCAAAGGGTGTAATTAGCCTTTCTCATGTCAATTCATGCATGAGAAATGTTAAAAGTATAATTGATGTTGATGTGAGTGAGGAGAAAAAAAAACCCTGTAGAAATGTATTTAACAATATATAAAAGTTCAGTTAACCTTCCCAAAAAAATTACTAAATTAGTATCGTCCTTAAATTGAAATAATATATTTACCAAACTAAAAGAATATATACTTTAAAATTAAAAAGAGCAACCGTGTTAAAAATAATTTAATTTGAAACAGAGAGACAAGGTGAACAAATTAAAAAATGAAAAATGCATATCGTAGTATAAACCAAAATTTATACTTAATCTATTTAATTAACTCATATCTTTCATTTCATCATATTCTTTTATTACAATTTATAATATCTTCTTTCTTCTTTTTTAAGTCTATTGTTTTATAAAATAGTATCTTTTGAATTTACTTGAATGAAAGCTTAGTTAAATGACTTTGGGTCAAGCTCCCTTACACGGTTTACGTGTGAAAGCATCGCTTTCAATATGTCCATTCTGAATTTTGTATGTGTATATATTATATACACACTCCATGACGCATTAAAGTGTTGTCATCCCTTTCATAGGTATTTTATATGGACTTTTTCTTAAATTCATGCCATCTAGAAAAGAATTTTTGACATTAAAAAAATCAACATCTACCCATTTAATTCAATCAATTTTGTATATAAACTACGCAATAACAAAATTAGCAATAATATATAGGGAAATGTTCAAACGAGAAGCATGTCAATTTAAGAAAACATGAGAAACAATCTCAGCCACTCATCTCGCTCTCATATACATACTGCATTATCTACATATACATATACATAAACATATACGTTGTGTTGTGTCCTTGCTCTCAAGAAACGGTAAAATTACAACTGACATTTTTTATATAAATTGACATTGGTTAAACCTAGGAACAAAAACACCAACTTGATTACTTTGCGATTGATATAAATAGAGGCCGATAACATGAGCCTAGATAATTTACTTTATGATTTCATGGTGGTTGGAACTAGTCATTCCAATTCCTTCGTATTCTGAAATCCAATGAACCATAAGTCCATAACTAATCCATTAACCGATTTTACTTAAAAAGATCTTCAATCGGTCCTACCCGACCGTCCATGTTCTTTGCGTGGCTTGACTCGTTCCTTTAGGCCAATCTCGACATCAAATAATAATAATGTTACAAGGACAAGAACGATAATCTTTCGTCACAAGTTTGGAAGCAACTTGGCACCATTTGATTGGCGGGTGTTAACAACACGGAGTGATGCGGTTGGCCACCACATGAAAGGGTCCCATTGGCTCCGAAAGTTATTGGAGCTTCACTCACAGACCAGCCCATGAACTCCATTGCCTCTGGAGGTCAGTGTTTTAATCGCTTTCGTTCATTTTCCATGTCGTATATGATCTACAAAGTTCGTCTCAACACCACCTCATTCATACATATCGGGAATAACATTTTTATATCATTCTTGTCTCTTAGAAAAAAGAAAACAAAAGCTTAAAAGTGATTAATACATAAGCAAAGAGAACTCTACTTCAAATCCTCAATTAGAAGTTATCGACTAAAGAAACCTTGTAGGAATATACTCGTTAAATCTAAGAGGAAAACTGTAGAACTCTTCGTTTCTACTATCGCCTTTCTTGTGCTGGAAAGGTGCCCACCAAGGAACCCCTCTCTCATCATGTGCATGGTGCGCATCCAATGTGTTGTCTAGTATCGATCCCACTATCATCGCCACCATTGGACCCGAAGCAAATATGGTGTTCAATATATCGTTAAACTGCCCACAACGCCCACCATTAAACTTATTAGGCAAACATAACCACAAAACAAGTTAACACATTACAACAAAATGGGCCTTTTAGGACTTCATAAAGTACTTGATCAGATTTTAAGTCTATAGGGCCCGGGCCCACAATAGTGCATCATATAAGTTGGGCAACATGACAGACACAAAAAGTAAATCGGCCTATCAGCCTTTTGAACACTGTCCTGTAGAATAATAGGACACTTTTCAAAAGTGTCTAAAAAGGCTGATAGGCCTATTTATTTTTGCATCCTATTATGTTGTCCAATTTCGACGATAAAAGTTGTTAGGTAACTTTCCACTAACAACTTACTGTATCGCTTTAGATACGACACACACTTCTTAGTTCTATAAACGTAAAATCTCATTAGGAAGCCCAAGCCTAGGGACAGTTGGACGTCCTAAAAGACCCATTTTGTACGTTTTTAGTGGCATTTGCGATTCCTTACCCATCCACCACCAGTGTTGACAGGTCCATGGCCACTTCCCATATTCGTGCTCATCACAAAGTATTGGGCTATCGATATCCCAAGGAACAGCGATAATCCCATTACGTAGATGTTTCTCATCGAATTATTGTTCGTAAACTGAATAAACGTAACTCCAACAGCCGCTGTTGAAATACAAAACCAAATTCTTTAAAGCTCTCGGTAAGAAACAAAAAAACAAATTGAAAAGAATAGAGAGAAACGCACCTACGAGACCATACAGGACACAGTAAATGGCTGCGAATATTGGGAGCGGAATCGATGCAAAGAAGGCTCCGAATTTTCCTGAAATTTAATAAATGAAATTCAAGTGAGACGCGAAAATGGGAAAAAAAAGTCATTGAAAGAAACAAATGCAGACCGAATATGGAGAAAAAGAACATGAATGCAGTCGATATTTGAACCACTCTTCGACTCCCCACGTGCGTTAGCGCAAGAAGTCCAACGTTTTCCCTGTATTATGATCGGAAACGTAAAACCATTTAGTTGGCATAAAATAAGCATCTCGGAGAAGTGGAGATTTAGGAGTCGTTTGTTTTTTTAAGAGGTCTAAAGTTTGAAGTCTAATTTCACATCTAAAAAATAAGAGGTGGATGGTGCACCTCTTAAAATTTCAGAGGACAGTAAGAGGTCTGCAGACCTTTTCTTAAACAAAAAACAAACAGTCTTAAGTCTGCAAACCTCTTAATTTCCAGACTTAAGAGGTTTTAAGAGGTATTTTTTTAAACAAACAGCCCCTTATACACGGGTTTCTTACACTGATGCATTTGTGCCAACGATCGAACCAAATATCCCGTCAAGCAACTGGCCAACACCCTGCAAGATTAAACAAACACACGAAATATACTTTCTCGTAGGCCGTTTTTAAAACACACAAATAACGAGAACCCATGGAGAAAAAATCGACCAAACCTGAAGGCCAATGCTTCGGCTGAGAACATGTGCCGGTGGTGGCGTCGCACCCGCAAACCGTGATGCCGCAATAAATGTTCCGGTTGACTGTGGAAAAAAAATGCAATATGAATTCGTACATATTTTCATATACCCATTTATGGCCACTAATCGAAACAAGAAAATGTCTGAACGAACCTCTACTGTCGTCACTAGTGCAGCTCCCATCATCCCGAAAACATGGCTTGCTCTGAATATTGGCGTTCCCCATTGAAACGGATACGGGATCTTAATCCTATATATTATTATTTTCGGAAGCATCAACAACTTTAGTTACCAACATAGGTAGGACCGAATCAAGGAGTTACGACAAGATTGGTAAATTACTAAACTACCCATGTCAAAATTAAAACCCTTCCAAGTTCCAAAAACCCAATCACTCTAAATGGTTCTCGAAAGATGTAAAGTTTACCATGGAGCAGAGGACAAAAGGTAGGAACGATCGGTGCGGCAACTGCGCTTGGTTGCATCCCCGACATTGTTATATGCACCGGCAACGGTCAGTATGGCTGCAAAAGCCCACACGAGCCCAATGCAGAAGAGCAAAGCGAATCTCTCGAGAATTGGATGTGCGGCTGGATGGAGCCGTTTCATGTACTATAAATACAACAATAATTTTGTTTACAAAAAAAATGCATATTGTAAACCTACCTATTGTAAGTAGATAACATTTTGACTTTCAGAAGTCGAAAACCAGCCATTTTACTTTCGTTCTGAAGATCAAAAGCTCCAAATTCTTCCCAAAATTATTTCAAATTTGGGAGAGAAAAGGACTCATTTTTTGTGAGAAATGTCTCAGTTTGACCACATAGGTCAAAATATCAGTTCATCGATACAATACCTGTTGAAAGACAACCAAGAATACGAGCATCGGCAAGCCAATCTCGACACAGGTTGCAAGCTGTATATAACACAACGGATACTATGAGTTTCGGTTTTGAAAAAAACAAAGATTTCAAGAGAAGATTTTATTTTATTTCTACCTGCGGAAATCCCCGTCCAAATAATCCAAGACCAACCAGGCAGACATAAGGAACAATGATAACCGGGCTGAAAAACCTACAGAAAAAGGAAAAAGAACAAAAATAGTAAAAATCGGGGCTTAATAATACAGGTATACATAAAAAGAAAGAAATATTGATTAAAGATAGTTATATCACTTGGTGAATTCTCCCCATGCCCTGCTAAATCCAAGGAGCATATTGATGAATGAGGAAATTATCAGGGATCCTTGAATAGCTCTCATAGTGCGCAGAAATCTCTATCATTAAAAGCATAAAACGACCACTAGTTAAGAACAAAAGACAACCCCATTAAGGTATAAAGGAAGGACCAACGAGAACAATATTTATATAAAATAGCAAGCACAAAATCACATTATGATTCATGTACAAAATCATATAGGATTTATGCAACTTTGCAAGTCGCATCCAAAGTCGTCTGGATGGCTTTTCTCAAAAGCTAATGCAAAATCATATGCGATTTTGTTGGTACTTCTGTTCTTTTAAATAGATATTGTTCTTGTTTGAACCCGACTTTTAAGGTATATGTGTTATGTATATGTATATCTGCATATACCTCATGCTCAGAAGCGAAATCTTCGTCCCTAAAATCATTTATGATCGACAACACAGCTAAGATATATGCGAAGGATGGTCCCATAACTGTAGGAAGCCTGGTACCAAGTAACGCTTGCAAAAGGGTATTCAATCCCGACATGAAAAGTAACGCTTGAATTACCCGCGCCTTATCGCCCTATATACACACCAAAAAGAAACATTTTTTCTTAAATACGATGAAATTCAATCATTTTCAGGCTT
Organism: Centaurea solstitialis; assembly: GCA_030169165.1. Taxonomy (NCBI): domain Eukaryota; kingdom Viridiplantae; phylum Streptophyta; class Magnoliopsida; order Asterales; family Asteraceae; genus Centaurea; species Centaurea solstitialis. Next base: position 90,011,966 of record CM058040.1, on the reverse strand, counting down.
TTTATATCCCGTTCATAGGTGGGGTCAGGGGTAAGATGTACGCAGAACTAACCTCTAGCCTCAAGAGTAGAGTCATCATTTATGTATAATTGTATATTTTATTTCAGATATTTGCGAGTTTTCGAAGTCAGAATAATAGGAAAAAGACTCACAGCGTCACCGCCCATTCGAGGAACAAGAAAGGATGCAACCATGACTATGCTTCCAAGCATTACAATGTAGTGTTGAAAAGCCAGAATAGCAGTTTGTGCTGCATAATTGCAATCAAACCAATTAGTTTAATTCCATATGGATCTTATCACAAACCTAACACCATTATCATCATATATCTATAAAAATAAGTTGCAATTGTATACAAAAGTAGTATTAATTAAAAAGATACAACAAAAAGTTGCTATCAATCTATATCAAATTTATAGATTGGCTTGACCTAACAGTCACACAGGTCAACATCAAACTATATAACAATCTTTCCCCCTTTTTCTTCTTTACAATTTCTGAATTCATTTAAACCTTCTACAATCAAGTAGCAAACTTTATAATTTTAGATAAAATCACTTCAACAATTAATAAAAATCATACTTTATAGTTTCTTAAAAAAAAAGGGTTTCTTGAAAGATTCAACAGGAGGCATCAATTGAACAAAAGAGTTGATTAAAATTGAAAAAAGGGTGACAAGATTGAAATAATAGCAAAAGGGATAAAAGAAAGAAAAAAATGAAAACTTTAAGGAACTTTTGAAAGAATATTCAACTTTTTGAAGGTTCAAAATCATCTTCTAAAACATCCCCATAATCTTTTTTTTTTTTTCATTTTCTTTTTTATAAAAAGAAAGTAAAGATTCAAGATTCAGATAAACATATAGATACAGATAGATATATATATATATATATAGGAAGTTTTCCAAACAAACCCCATGAAGGATTGGAATGGATGCAATAGTTAAGCTGAAGAAGCTGTTCAGCAGGTGGATAAGCTGGGCCTCTGGCGGAGCCTAGCGGTTGCTGGACGGTGGTGGGCGGCGGTGGCGCCGGAGCTGGTGGCTGTTCGTGGCCGTTCTCCACCATTTTTCTTGAAAAATCTAAAGAAAATGAAAAATCTTGAAAAAAAGGGTTGAACTTGGAGTTATCTTGGAAAGAAGAAGAAATGGAGTAATGTAGAAGTTTATTAAAAATAAATAAAATTTAATTTTGCAAGAAGAGAACCAGATCCTTAGTATGTTGAAAAGGATTAAAATAATGTGTTATCTGACACTATAAAAAATATTTATTTTTATTTAAGTTTGAATATTTTTTTGATAGTGAGAAATGAGAAAGGTGTTGGGGTTTGGGGATTTTCCGTAGACGTAAACGCATGGCTTCACTGAAGATGGGGCCCACTCCTCATCTTGGTATTAAATGGTTTTAAATTTCAGATGTTATGGCAATCATGTGACACAAAACTATAGTACCATTTTAATAATTTTGTTTCTGGGATATTTTTGGTAAAACATTTGTTATGGATCAAAACGAGTTAAATTCAAATTCAGACCATTTAAATCAGTTTTCTCTTTAGTTAGGGAATTAAAAGTTATGTTTTTTTTTAAGATAGCTTTTTATTTTAAAGATTTTATATTATTAAAATACTTAATATATTTAATAATATATTATTTACTTTTTTTCCTTTTATATATTTACTTTATATATTTAATTAATGGGAATCTTATTGATAAGGAAAATAAAAAATAATTTCTTTTTAATAAATATTATTTTTTGGGAGATTTTATAAATTAAAGTATTTCTTTATTTTGAAAAGAGTTATGGAAAAGATGTGGGAGCAAAAACCTTCAAATTTTTCATTTTAGAAAATCTATGTAGCTCTTAGGTGTTGGTTGGACAATTTGGTACTAAATAATTAAATGGTTTGTATGATTTGATTAAAAAATGATTGTTTGATAAGTGTTTTGATTTTGTACATTTTGTGTGAGTTAATACACAATGACAATATGTTTCTTAGGTGGTTTAATTTAAATATACTTTACATTTATCGCTATATGTGATTCTCGTATTAGATATCTGAAGATTTATGTAGATAAATGAGGGTTATATGTATTATTATAATGGATAGATTTCTTATACTCGTAAGGTTCCGTTGACGAGGACAAGAATGATGTACGTGAACCAATGTTGGGACTCACGAGTACATTATCCGCTCTATTCATGCCCAATGTCATATGCCTAGCAAGGATATGCTTTATTCATACCAAATAGTCACACATATAATACTTAAGTGATTAAAATGGTTAAAAAGTTTAGCATAATTAGGTACATAATAAAAAAGTAGTTATTTCATAAGTGTTTTTGAATAAGTTAAATGACAAAATAACTCCTTTTATGTAGTGTTTGAATAAGATATGATGCCTAAGTGTTATGAATTAGATTAGTACTTTATACTATTGTTATATGTAATGTTCATATTAGATGTTTGAAGATGTATGTTGATAGATGAAGGTTATATGTCATTATTGGTTATTGAAAATTTGGTTTAATGAAGTTAGATGAAGATAAGCTAAGGTAGTGAAAGGTAAATTAAATTAGTGTTTGGTAGTTATTTTTGTCAGTATTATCTTTAACTTTCAAGGATTATATGTTTTTGTTTGATCTTATATTGATATCAAGTATTTATTTGGCAAAACTAATATTTGTTTGATATACTGTTATATTTGTTAACTTCTATATTGGTTAAATTGCATCTTTTTTATTTTAGTATATTATGCAACACGATGGAAGTTGAATTCCTTGAGACTGGTCACATGAATGTGATGCAAAGGAAGGTCGAAAGGCATCAAATGCCCTAGAGGACTAAAGGAAACGCAACTCATTGTGATGTACTTGTCATGTGGCACAAGGAAACATATTTTGGGAACAAGCTTAAGGGCTGGTATACAAAGTTAAGCACAAAAAAAAAGTCAAAAAATTCGCAGAAGAAGTAACTCATTGTATTGAGAAAAAGATACACTAAAATATGTTTGAGGTGAACGTAGCTAAGGATAAAGCAATTGAAGTGATGGCATGATGATGAATGGCAACATTTACTTTTATAGAAAACAAACAATCATTGAAAAAAGAAAAAAAATAAATTGGCCGACAAAGTTGATGCATGAACAAAATACAAAGATTGTTTTGGTCAATATTATCTCAAGTTGCAGTTGAAATTTGAAATGGTAGCTGCGGTACATATTAAACAGTATATTTTGTATTTTATGTGATCTTTTATTAATAGATGCACGATTGTTAATGCTCGATCTTCAAAGCGATAACATCGCTAAAATATTTTGAACGTTATGTGAATATTTGTTCTCATCGTCAATAATTTAAAATTTTTTGTAGGTTAGTGATATTTTTCTCATTCTCAATAATTTAAATTTATGAATGTTTCCTGTTGAAAAACTGGTTATCCAATTAAATGTTTTCTTGACTGAATTAGAGTAACAATGATAAAAAGATGAATGAAGATAGATGAAACTAATATGTCATTCTTAGCTATCAAAAATTTTGGTTTAATGAGGCTAGGTGAAGATAAGTCAAGGTAGTTAAATGTAAATTAACTCAAAGATAGATTTAACCTATAAGGATGGTTATGAACCTTGCGGACTACCAAAATGCTATACCCCGTGTAGGGGTGTCAAAAATAACCGAAACCGAATAACCCACCCGAACCAAATGACATGTGGGTAAATGGTTTCGGGTTATTCGGTTTTCGCGTAAAATGGTTCGGTTAAACCGAATAACGATCCTTATTCGGTTTGGTTTTCGGTTAAATTTTTTCTAATTCAGTTAAACCGAATAACCCGAATAAGACATTTTTCTAACATTTTAATAATTCATGTATGTAAAACAATTAACCAAATACATGTTATACTATTATTATTTTACATATTTTATTGCTATATAATGTTTTTTATTGATAATCTATAATGGCTTTTACTAAGATTGTGCTTTTTGTTTGATTTACGTCGAATGAAGAAAAATGATGCCATCGAGTCGATATTTGTTTTTGATACATGATGTCTTTTTACTTAATATAAGTCAATTGTTGAGTATGAATGTATGACACAATCATTCATTAGAAGCAACAAATATTTAATTGGAGAAAAATATTTGAAAAATTGTCCAACAAAAAGTTATAAATCCTTATTCGGTTTAACTGGTTACCGAACCGAATAACCCGAAAACCGAAGAACCCAAAACCGATTAGACCGAAGCTTATTTGGTTTGGTTATCGGTTAACTTTAAAGCTTCTAAAAAACCGATTAACCCGAACCGAATAAACCGAAAACCGATTTAACAAAATAGTTGATACAAAACATTCAATTATAAAAATGAAATAAAAGAGATTTATTTTTTACCAACTCGATCTTTCGCCCTTAGCAACAAACATGCATTTTGAGTGAAGGGAATGTGAAAACTATGTTTGCCATAATGATAGGGATTATGTAAACCTCTTTTAACAAAATAGTTCCCACAAGATTTTGAGTTTTTACCGGAACCAACCCTAGACACAAACATACACACACACATATATATATAGGGGTGGGTTCAAATACAAACCACCCTTTCGTTGTGAACGTGAGGACAGCCCAGAGCGCGACACGTGGCAATCTGAAACGGTGGGTCAAGTCATATTCAATCTGAATAAAACTGCATGTTAGGATTATTCAAACTGAATAACGCTTGACCCGCGGATGACCCGCGGCTGACCCGCCCGCGTTCAATTGCATCAGAGTGCATGTTAGTGTTATTCATACTGAATAACGCTTATATTTAGTCTGAATAACTAAGTCGAAATTTTTTCAAATTGCCACGTGGCGCACTCTCGTTTGTCCTCACGTTCACAATGAAAGGGTGGTTTGCAATTGAACTTTCACCTATATATATATATATGTATGTATACTAGTTGTGTACTCGCTCAAAGCAATAGGTTGTGAATTCTTTTTAGTTCATCTCTGACACGTCTTTCATTTTCCATGGCAAGAACCTCAATAGCGTAATTTGACTTGGAAAATTTGGACATTTGTTTCCATACATTCTTGTTTTTTAATAGCTTATATTCTTTGAAAATTTAAGAACATGTAGATAGGTTTGATGCAAACATGCTTGGAAAGAATGTTGTAAATACTCCTATTTTTTGTAAAGGTTGTAAAATAAGTTATGTTGCTTGTAGATTAACGTTTAAACAAATTGATAAATAAAAGTATCATTGTAAAACACATGTTGTAATTAGGAAAAAATCTATCTTTCCTACCAAGTGATTAAAGGCCTTCTTACTTAGAAAAATATAATCTATTGGTTCGTTTGTGCATTGAAAGTGCATAAAAAAGCCTTACCCTTGCTGATCTTAAATGTTCTCGTTTATACGATAATACATCAACAATTGGTTGTTGCTTCCTACAATCCTTTGTTGTTCTTCATGAATTATCAGTGAAAATACACTGTTCATTAAGCGAAATGGATTCTTCAGTAGGATTTGTTTACGAATATGAGCAAAAGATTCATGTAAATCCATTAAAAAACTCATTACATATTCGGTCTAAAAGTATTCTGCATATTTACTTTGATCGCATGAAGGTATATAGTTTGAAAGTTCCTCGCATAATGAACTTGTTTAGTGAAATAAACACTTACTCTATGTTGTTCTTAATGCAAATTCGTAAGATCTTGACGGATTTGAAACACTCTTAGAATGTTAAATAGTTGAAATAGATCTCAAAGGTCTATCCAAATCTTAGCAGTTATATCAACAAATATAATGCTTGTTGAAATATCTTTAGGTACTGAATTTAATATTCAAGATATCACCATATCATTAGTTTGAATCCAATCATTAAACCTATTAACATTAGTTGCTTCTCGCTTAACAACCTTTCCATTGATGAAACCTAATTTGTTCTTAGCATAGATAACAATAGTCATTGATCTACTACACATGTAATTATCTCCTATAAGTAGTCAAGACACCAAAACTAACCCAAGGTTGTCGGAATGATGAATGAAGAGAGGATATTGTTTGCAATATCTGGATTTTGTATAATGTGAAATGCATTTATATTGATCTTGTCAAACGGGTAATGAATTAAAGTTAGGAAATCAATAATCGATAAAGAGAAATCGCTTAAATCGCAAATTAATTGGAATTGATAAAGAAAGAGACCTCGATTTCAAAAAATTAAATCGAGCAAATCGCCATAAAGAAATCAATGAAGAATAAGATGTTATCTTCAATACACTAAAATTGATTTCATGAGTTCATATAAGGAAACGGAAGAATGTTTTTATGAATTGATAAATTGCTATGATCCTGTTTTATCGATTGGTGAATGAAACTAGAGAGGTTTAGAAAGAGAAATGAAGAAATGGATTATATTTTTGTATGTATAAAACTAAAGCCCCTTTACGTGTTTTTATTTAATTAAACAAGACCTTCAATAAACAATTAAGTCAAGTTAGTAAAGACTAACTAACAATCAACATTGGTTAGTTAGATACAATGATAAAAATGGGACATATGGGATTGTTTCATACTTTCATTATGCTTTGTAGTCCTTCAACGATTGTGAGATTTGACTCGATTTCTTTATATTGCATGTGTGTCGCACTTGTGAGATTTGACTGATAAGCTAGCCTGTTAACTAATACCTATGTTAAGTATAACTTATAAGTTAGATGACAAATGTAATAAAATAATATATTAAAAATCATTTAGTTGTCATATTACATAATATAATTAACAAGTATGATCCATCTTGTTTAAATAACAAAAAAGTATAAAGTTTTTCTTTTAAAAGTATTTAGGTCATGTAATGAACATTCACTGCATTCCACATCATATTTTTAACAATATTACAAATTTATTGTGTCTAATAACAGGATTCTTACATGTTAGATATGTAATGAACCTTTTAAGATCATTAATTGGTGTAACCAGATATTTTTATAGAAAACTAGTCATATTATTTGATGATTTTGAATAACCACACACAGTGGGAGATCCACGAATCCAGTTAGTAGGCAAGTGATGAGGATTGAGAAGCACACCTAGAAGTACCAAAATACCGAGTGATGAGGATTGAGAAGCACACCTAGAAGTACCAAAATACCGAAAGTCGAAAGCCTCAACCCAAAAGTACAAGGTTTGGGTTGGACGATTTCATTCTGAAATCCTTCACAAAACACCATTAACTGCAAGTCGGCAACGAAGACCACATAATCTCACAATCTTGACAAGAATTCCTAAAAACATATTTAAATATAAAAGCCATCTAAAAACACTAAAAGTGTTGGGCTACTAGACAAAAAGTAGTAAGCGGTTGCGAGGAGTAATAGCTAGTAAGTGAATCGCCAAGAAAAATAGTTAGAGGTATCAACAAGAGAAGGTTGAAGGCAACAACAATTTTTCCCGCGGATAAATACAAGATTTAGGGTTTTAGAAGAATAATTACATTTTTTTTCATTTGTGGAGGGAGGCATAAGGGTGTCAAATTTGTACCATAACAAACCAATCAATTTAGCCGGTAACAATTAAGTTGTAGTAATTAAATTGGTACCGATTAAATTGGTTGGTACTATCGTTCCAACTTCACAGACTTGGTTGGTACGTAAAATTAAAAATTGTATACCATGGTAACATCGTACCATACTGACACACACACATATTATTTTTAATTATTCTTTAAATAAGAAATCAACAAATTTAAATATATGATCTAATTGTTTTAATAGGCCTCGAAGATAAATAGTTTGGTATGGAATTATGGATCCAGAACTCAAGCCTTTGACTTCTTAAGTCTCTAATCTCTTGACTCTTCCTTCAACAAGTACTGAAATATGTAACCCTAAGTCTCTTCTCTTCACAAACATAAAGCAGTCGCACACCTCCCGGACCCTGGTCTAATCGACTCGACTATTTGACCGCTCTGTATGGCTGTATCCTTAACTCATTCATGCCATTTTGTAATCAGCCAATGATGTGGTAATTATCGTATATAAAAAGCGAAACAAGTTTTAACCTCTAAAGCCTAGCCACTGTTACCACATTCACAGGCAAGCGTACCTGATCGTGAGTAATATAGTGTAGGAAAGTCCAGGTATCGTATCTACCACTGGGAACGGTTAAGCTAGATGTCAACTAAAGCTATAATTAGTTAATCTAGAAAATTGGGGGTTTTGCTTTTGGAAAAGTATTTTAAAAGATAAAACACAAATAAATAATAAACCTAACCAAGAAGTGGAAAACTGATGAACAAACACACATTGGAGATAACTGAATCCATTATGGTTTACTTTCATGAGATATAGATTAATGATTGCTGTTAGAATTTAAGCACATAGCACCCAAGCATGAATATCTAAGATTATAAACCAGGTTGGTATTCCTAGTCCTAATACATAGACTGATTGTCAGGCAGTCCAGTACCAGTCACCCAATTCTATCACTATTGCACGGAATTCTACTATCTGGCTGCTCTCGGTCCGAGCTACCACCTAACACAACTCTCCGGGTTTCCGAAGGGAAGGTCAAGGAAGGTTCATTAACCTATCGGAGTCTATCTATCTAGGTCAAACATATACACCTAACCAACGAATTCAAATATCCATACAATACGAATCAAACTGGAATCAAAGATAACATTCAACAAACCATGTATCTATTAAATAAAAATCCAAAGTATTCAAACCATAATGAAAACACAAAAGGAATCAGTACATAGACATACTAATCATAAATGCGTAAACAAACCAACTAAAGACCGGTAGATCTGTCGCGGCATTCCCTCAAATCTCCTCCGTAGTCGTCACATCGAGCCTCCATCTTCTCGGGTTGGAAACCCTAAGCGGCTCCCATCTACCCTAATCTAAACTATGAGAGAATTGTATCAAAAACTGGAATTACTGGATTTTTTGGATAATTGAAAGTGAATGACCAAGGCTCTTATTTATAATAAACTCGGCAGGCCCGTTTTCGCGTTCGCAAAACGGTACCTTCGCGGAGCGAAACAAGCAACAAACCAAACCCTAATCTTCTGGAAGCTTCCGAGAGAGAAATTCCGATCTTCGCGGCGCGAGACATTTTTTCGCGGCGCGAGCGTAGCAAAAATCAGCTTCCAGATTCTCCATTTTATTTTCCAGAATATTTCATTGCCTTATCTGCTGGAGATCCGTCTTTTGGAGAAAGCTATCAGTCTTAGGGAGCAAGAAAACCGTCTTAGGAGCCAAGAAAGGTCCATATTTCCAAAGTTTGCACAAGAGTCTCCTTTTTGACGCTTTTCACCCTCTTTTTATACTTTTACGTACAAGCACCTCCAAAACCTACAAAATTAGGATTTACACATTTTTAAGTTAAACAGTATCAAAAATACTCTTAAATTAAGCACAAAAGTGGGGAATTGATGCGAGTAAAATATGTATAATTTTGGAGTTATCAGCCACCATGGTCTTCTGTCACTCTATTTGCAATCGAGGGTCACATTGTATAGTATAGTCTTGAGTTTTCAATTACTCCATTTGCAATCAACAAGTTTGAATTGATTTAGATATTGTTAACTTTTATATCGGTCCATTAGTTAAATATCCTAAAAGTGGTGTTTGTATTATCAACTTGCAATGTTCGTACAAAATCTGTAGGTGTTGTTTTATAGAATATTAGGTTTGAACTTGGTGAACATGTTTATAACAATCATCAAGTTATTCGGACAAAAATCAGTAAGTTTGTATCATCACTTTGTATTAATTCATTTAATTGTAACTTCAACTTTTGAGATGTTGCTACAAAAACGTATCCGGTATCAACATGTACCAAGCAAAAACAATCGGTACTAAGCAGAGTTAGTTGGTACATAATATAAATGTTTTCTTATCAATTATAATTGATTGGTACACAATAGTAAAAAAAAAAAAAAACAAACTTGATACAATGAATAAAATCAAAGATGTTTTTCGTCAAAATAAATAAATAATCAAAGATGTTTATAGAATGCAAGCTTTTTTTTTAATATGTGGGCTTGGGTCATTTATAGTATATAGGCTTGGGTTGTTTCTTTAATCTTTACCATGAAAAGCCATCAAACCCATAAACATTGCCATTAATCTTATTTAATCCTGATTTCAATCTCATCAACATTTCTTTTAAGTCCCCATTATTTTCTTAATCATCGTTTTTAACTTTCTATTTGTATAAATATAATAAATCTCTGTTAGTTGTAACTTGTATTACAAGTCTAAACTCAAACAGTGTAACTTTGAATACTAAATAGATTGGATCAAATCATGAAAGATGAATCAATTTAAAAAATAATTTTGAATTACAGTCGTGAAACGGTATTATTAGAATATTTTTTCTTTCATAATTAAAGGTTAACATCTGAACCATTTTTTATTTTTCAAATATCATTATTTCAGTCTGTTGACTGTTTAAAAAGAATTTCATCAATCAAATTTGATACAATATATGTAGAGGAACTTAAATAATTGTGTTCATTCCATTACATAAAAGATTGGTGTTATTGAAGGATTATATAAATAAAAATGAGTTTATTCATTACATCGTATCGTCTCATTACAAGATGCTCAATCTCCTGTTAACTAGACTCAGTTCGTTTAAAAGAATCATTTTTTGAAAAATAATAAATTATCTTCCTATATGGTAGCCAAATAAAACATAATAATAATACATTATCCGGTTTCAAATCATAATATTTTGAAAAAATGTAGCTTACGTGAAAATATGATATATTTTTGTCCTTGTTCTTATTTTGGCTAATGTATATTAAAACACTTGTTTTGTGAGTAACAAGCTGTGATATTTCAAATGCTACATAAATATGTATTTTTTATCCGATGACTTGTAAATGCTAATTATGACTTGGTTACATTGAATGACATCTTTCTTTGAGTCATTTAGGCATAGAACTTAAATAAAATTTCAATTAAATCCATGACATCCTAGCGTATTAAGATATATTTGTTTTTTAATGTCAACTAATAAAAAAAACTTTGGTAATAGATTTACTTTAGAAATGATTGTCGAATTTGAAACTATATAGCTAGGCAACCCATTAAAAAAAATATTACAAATTTTACAATCTTTTAAAAAGAATTATTGGAATGATTTTTTTTTTACCAAGTTGTCATTTAAAACAGATGGACAACATATCAGTGAAGTTGAATCCTAGTCGGCCTTTGCCAAAATCCTTAAACTTGCATGCCTTATCTCTAGTATTCCAAAAGGCAAGATATATTTTTGTAATGTCCTAATGTTGGCTAAGCATGAAATTTTTCATTCCTAAAAGAAGTTAAATCTGTTTGTTTTGTTTTTTTGGATCCCTTTACTTTTAAGCCGGCTAAGCCACTCAAATTGCCTTTGGTTACTCGAGAAAATAAAGGAGGCCATCGCACCTACCCCCCCTCCAACAAGAAAGGATGGACCAAGTCTTGTGGACTATGGAGTAAGGGGAATGGTAACACCATCGCTTCCTAGGTTAGAGAAGAATATGGAAACGTCATGGGTTGTAATCAATAGCTCACACTTGTAGTCACAGTTTACCTCGTATGGCTAAAAAAAGACTTTTCCTGAATATGATCATACAAGCATGGAAGTCGCATTTAGGATCCAAAATGAGATTAGATGTAGGCTTAGATTAGGTCGGTCAAACAATGATAATAAATCGTTATGTTTATTCTTGGTTTGCTTAGTTTTTTATCGTATTAGTCTTGCTCTTTTTTTGGCTTTTGGTTACATTTATTTAGATAATTAGGTAGTTGATATCATCTAAACACTTCAGGTATGTCCCATTTGATGAGTGGACTTACATTAGGCATTTGTACCAAGGGCTTAATAGCTTATATGTATAATGTGTTCTTATTCGTGCTCAATAAATTTGTCAAATGTACCATCATCTTTTAATCAAAACTTGTGTCTAGTAGAGTAAAAGCGACAAAAGGTATACTCACCAATGTCTTGTTCTCTGTCACGAAGTGAGATTGTTCATGGACTAAGTCAAATAAAAGTGATTATACACCATATATCTCTTTTTGATTGTGTAAGCATATAGTTAAATTCATAACACAATGCATGAAGTTCGTCATATAAATCCATATAAATCTATCTTACTACTTATGATAAAATCTATCACAGTTTATAATTCGACACGAAGTCAACCTCTTAATAATTAGTTCTAAGCAATTCACTTTTTCTTTTGTCTTTTTCATTTTTTATTAGATAAATAGTAAACTACAATTATAGTCCCTATTTTTTTTTATCTTTCTTTTTTTCATTTTTCATTTTATAGTTTTATTATAATAAATAATTAATTATAAATTTAATCATATAGAATATGTATTTTATTTTGTAAATTACAATGAAAGATTTGATACTTTTGAAGTTTTTGGTTTATGGTTTGGAATAGAATTGGATAACGCCCTCCGGTGTATAAGAACAAATTATAAACATAATTAAATCTTACATAATGTTAACTATCTCATAGATATTTTAAACTTTATGTTTGTGAGATTCTGATTCACAATCTTCCTTTTTAAATAAACAAGTATTCAAAAGTATTTAGTTGTTAATTGATTACTTATTTTTTATTTTTAAGTTTATATTTTGAATTTTTTGAATAATCATTTTATATATCTATTTTGATACATATTCAAAATAAAAACATATAATTAAAAAACTCTCTAAAAAATACATTTTTATTAGTCAACATAAACAAACTTTAAAATTTTGTATTATATAAATAGGAAAAAACGATAACTTTTTAAGACAATAAATGTTTATATTTTTTAGTTGGTTATTTATTTTAATTATGATAATTTAAGCCTTTATTTTGGCAAAAATAATTATATATTATAGAGTATTTCTATTTCATACACATGTAAAAACGTCATAGTTAATATAATATCTGAAAATTATTAAAAAATTGTTGATTGACATAGATAAATTTTGATTTTATCTTATATAAATAATAGAAAAAAATAATTTTTTTAAATACAATTAAAATAAAAAATATTTCTTTTTTAAATTGGCATAGATAGATTTGCAAATATATATATAGATATATCAAATAAATTGTATAAATTTTTTAAAAAGTACTCGGTACTTATTATAAATGTACCAAATATATATGGTTTAATGATATAATTTACAAATGGAATACATATTTTAAATATACTGGTAGTTAAAAATTATAATAAATAAATAAATAATAAATATGATAATAGTATAAAATGAAAAATGAAAAAACGGTAGGAAAGAAAAGAAAAAAAAAATTATAAGGACTATAATTGCAATTTGCCATATAATCTGATAAAACAAAAAGTTAGAGAAAATAATGAAAAGATAAATTGACTAGAATACTCTTAAATTTTTTTTTTTTTTGGATAAGGTTCACCTGGGTTTGCCCAGACTACATCCTTGGCAATTTTTACCGAGAGTTAAAGCATGCTCCCCTGGGATTAATACTCAGTGGCCCCTGGTTGCTCACCCCCGGATTCGAACTTGAGTGGGTTTTTCCCCAACACCAAGCCTTAACCGGTAGGCTGCCCCATTGAGGTTAATACTCTTAAATTAACTAAGGCATTGTTTGGTAAAAGCAAGCTAGCTTATAAGCTGACTTATAAGCTAGCTTATTTCTGTGTACATGTTTGGTAAGACCAAAAGTAGCTTATAAGCTAGCTTTTTGATAAGCTACTTTGAGTAGCTTATGAGAAGCTTTTTGTGAGTTTTTTCAATTATACCCCTTATTAATAATTAATTATTATAATTATAATTATATATTAATTAATAATTATTAGTTTTAATAACTTAAAATAATTATTAATTAAATTAAATTATACCTTATATATTATTTATTTTTAAATGTTATTAATTATTATTATATATTATTTAATATGTTTAACTATCAAATAAAAATACAATAATTTTTAAAATGTTATATAAGTGAAACATGTTAAATATTTTAATAAAAAAATATTTATATCTAATTCTTAATTATATTCTTTTAGAATTATTGATTATTTAAGATATGTTAAGTTGATTAATTTTACTTTTATTATATTTAATAGTAATTTAAATTATTAGTTAATGTAGATTTTTTCTAAAGTTTATTTTAACAAATTCTAAATTTATAGTGTGTATATATAATAATAATATCTATATTATTTTTTAACATATTATATTATTAGAAATTTATTTTAATTATATTATTAAATTTTATCTTAATTATATTATAAAATACTTGTAATTGATTATTTAATAAAGATGTCCTTTTTGGTCATTTTATATACTCATAAGCTAGTTTTTACCAAGCGTGACTTGTTCACCAGCTAGCTTATCAGCTACCAGCTAGCTTATCAGTCATTCAGTCACCAGCTAGCTTATCAGCTATCAGCTAGCTTATCAGTCATCAGCTAGTTTATCAGCTAGTTTACCAAACATAGCATAAGTTTTTTTTAACTAAACTTGGTTAAAAAGATCAAAATTTAAACAAAGAGACAATCATATCAAGTTATCCACCAAACTTATAATTAGTATGAATCTTAATAATGAATGAGAACTATTAGGAACAAAAATATAATTTACTCTTTAAATTATATAGTATTGCAGCATACCTTTTGCATTTCAATCTGTAAAAAGTTATAATTAACAATGAAATAATTTAAATTTAAAAGCTGACCTATGAAACGACAAAGGAAAAACATAGGTTCTTTTTTTAAAGTAAAAGAAAACATAGTTTTTGTTTGTTCAAATGATGCTCATTATCATATAACTAAAATCTACGATGTATTACGATTAAGTAAAATCGATCAAAATCTTGTAAAAATCTAAAATAGAAGTACTATTCATATATTTTGATTTTAGGACAATTATGGATAGAAAATGTAAATCATATGGGCCAAAATGCATAATTTACTAGATGTTGTTTTAATTCTTCTTTCTTCATTAGGAGCCATAAGAAAGTAAAAAGTCATGTGAGAATGATATCTATATAAGAGAATATGAGGACCAATAAAAATCAATACATGATTTTGCATTAAATTTTAGAAAAAGTCATGTGAATAATTTTGACTATAAATTGCAAAGTCCTGCGAATCATGCATGATTTTGTACATAAATATATATGATTTTGTTCGTTCTCATATTCTTTTAAATATATATCATTCTCATTTGAAGTTTGAACCCACCCCTAAGAAAATAAACCTATAAATCTACAATTACCAAAAATATATAAAAAAAACTAATTGTATTACCATTTAATTATTTTAAATAAACAATAAACAATAACAAAGCATATTCTTTTTATGTATTATTTTTTATCCATAAATAGCTTTATTAAATCAAAAAGTAGTAAAATACCAAAAAAAATCTAATAAACCAAAATAGAAAAAATATCCAAAAATAAATAAATTAAAATACCCATTAATGGAGATTTTTCAACAAATTTAATTCAATAATAAAAAACAACAATAAGTTGTAAGTCATAGATATAAAAATCACAAATTTTCAAATCTCCAAAGGACAAAAGTTATAATTTCCAATCCTCAAGAACAAAAATCACAATCTATGAAAAATAGTTTACTATTCATTAAATAACATTTTGGATTAGTAAAAGGGTTTTCAATTACCTCCAATGAGAGGTGCTCTAACTAACAACATTTTATTCCTTTGACAAACAGAAACTCCAAATTCAAATGAATTAGCTACTTGCATTATTTAAATCACTTTGCTAACATAAGACAGAAAGCTTATTGTCGGTAGCTATTAAACTTGAATTATATATAGAGAGGGCTACGCAAAATACACACACACACACACACACATATATATATATATATATACACATGTTCAACTTCTCTCTTCAAAACCACAAACAATAATCAATCATCTTTAATAAAAATTCATGTATTTTCCATCAGAAAGCATCCACCCACACCTTGTTTCATGAATCATCCAATAACAAGTAACAAGTCATAAAAGGTAGTTATCTGGCTGTGGGACTTGGACTTTAAATTTGGTAAAATGATTAAAACTGCAAAAATGGCTTTATGAACTAAATGAAAACAAGGTTGAGATCTGACCTGCATATAATGTTGAACTTTTTGAAGGTAGACTTGTATGATTGAGTCATAGTGGCACGCCTGGTGATCATAACACCAAAATTAAACAACTAAATAGAATATTACCAGTCAAACCAAGATTTATTAATATACGTAAGCTGACATCGCTTAAACAAGTACCCTCCATCTACAATGATTTATGTACCAGCTTTTAACGCATCAATCTGCAATGGTATTACTAACAAATGGACGGACACTTTAAGTTTAAATAGATGCAGACATGTTCCTACTTCATGCTTTGTTTCAACTTGCAATACATTTATATTACATATACTTAAATGATGACGAGAAAAGCATATATGTTGACCAGCACATTATAATACTCAAAGGGTTAGAGAAGGACTTGTCAAACCATAAAGATGCTGTTTGATTCCTAAGAATGATAAGACAAACACCCTGCATTATAAAAACAACCGTCCGCCATCTCAGTAGTGCACATTCACACCAAACTCGAAGATCCTGCAGCAGAAAAACACCCTTCATAAAATGGTAATTTTTACACCTCTCTTTCATTAACTAGCCAGTTTATACTAACAAAATGCACGGCAATTTGCAGGGGATCGGTGGAGATGTCAAAATACAGCCTAAAAACCAGAAAAGGCAGGGTGGGACGAGAGCCGCTATGTTTGTATATGGTAATTTTAAACTAGTACAAATGCGTCTAATGGGCATTAAGAACTTATTTTGGTTTCTATAAAAATAAGTGGACTTGAAGTTGCATTTGTTCTTGACTATTTTCTGTGATGATTTTTGCAGCTATGGTAGGGCTCGAGAACATGGCGTTCTTATCGATGTCTGTTAGCTTGGTAACTTATTTCTATGGCTATATGAACTTCAGTTTGACCAAGTCAGCCACAACACTCACAAACTTCATGGGGACTGCATTTCTAGTATCACTCCTTGGAGGGTTTATTTCTGACACCTACTTGTCTAGATTCAAGACTTCCATCCTATTCGCATCTTTTGAAGTAGTGGTACGTTAAATAAGACCGATCTAAATAAATGTAACATCTCTAAAAAAAGTTTAGCTTCCTAAGCTTGCATTACAGTTTTTATCTACTTATGGTCTATAAGTCCATCTAACTAATGTGTAAAAAACTGATTTATGTCTCAGGGTTATGCACTCTTGGCAGTTCAAGCACACTTCCAACAGTTGAGACCCATTGCCTGTAACCCTATCCTAGTGAATCAATGCCAGCAGGCAGAAAGTGGTCAAGAGGCGATACTGTTCACAGGTCTGTATTTGGTTGCATTTGGGACCAGCGGAATTAAAGCCGCTCTGCCTTCATTGGGAGCTGACCAATTTGATGAAAGGGACCCTAAAGAAGCGGAATCACTTGCAAGCTTCTTCAACTGGTATCTGTTCAGCGTCACAACCGGTGCTATATTTGGTGTCACTTTTGTAGTCTGGATCAGCACCAACCAAGGTTGGGATTGGGGGTTCAGTGTGTGCTCCATAGCTGTTCTAGTAGCAGCTCTTTTTCTACTCATGGGGAAATCCATGTACCGGAATTATGTACCTCAAGGAAGCCCAATTCTTCGAATTCTACAGGTATAATAACATTGCTTAGAACAGTATGCTAACATATTTTGCGTTAAAAGACTAATCCCAGGCACAAATTATAGGGTAAATTACATATTTGGTCCCTGTGGTTTACATTTTATTGCACTGTTGGTCCATATTTTGAAATAATTATGGAAAAGGTCCCTGTGGTTTACACTATATTGCACTGTTGGTCCCTATTTTGCCAATAGGGTTAGGGATCAATAGTGCAATATAGTGTAAACCACAGGAACCAACAGTGCAGTATAATGTAAAAGTAAAACACAGGGACCTTTTCCATAATTATTTCAAAATAGGGACCAACAGTGCAATAAAATGTAAACCACAGCGACCAAATATGTAATTTACCCCAAATTATAACATGGATTAAAGATACTTGACCAGTTATCCATTGGATTCAGGTGTTTGTGGTGGCCATTAGAAACCGAAATATGCCAATACCGGAGACGACTGAGGAGTTGCATGAAATTCACGACAAAGAAGCTGGAGTAACAACTGATATTCTTCTCAGAACACATCAACTCAGGTGTTGTTTTGTTATATTCAGAGGTCAAACATTCGTATTTATGTTTATCTTGTGGCTGCTAATACTTGCATTTTCATGTTCAGATGTCTGGATAGGGCAGCGATTATTAGTGCCGCAGCCGATGCATCTGAAATGCGGCCATCGGGGTCATGGAAACTGTGTACGGTGACACAGGTTGAAGAAACAAAAATTTTAATCCGCATGCTTCCTATTATTTTAAGCACCGTGTTCATGAACACATGCTTGGCTCAGCTGCAAACTTTCACCATTCAGCAAAGTACGACCATGGACAGGAACCTCCTAGGGTTTCAAGTTCCTGGTCCCTCCATTCCAGTAATTCCACTAGTGTTCATGTCTATTTTAATCCCAATCTATGACCGTATTTTGGTGCCATTTGTGAGAAGGTTCACTGGGATTCCAACAGGAATTCGACACCTTCAAAGGATTGGAGTAGGTTTAGTTCTCTCAGCCATCTCAATGGCGGTGGCTGGAGTTGTAGAAACCCACCGTAAATCTGTGGCTATTGACAATAACTTAGTTGATTCCCCAGGCCCTCTGCCTATAACAGTTTTCTGGCTAGGTTACCAATACGCCATTTTTGGAGTGGCTGATATGTTTACGTTGGTAGGGTTGCTAGAGTTTTTCTATGAAGAGAGTTCATCAGGCATGAAGTCGCTTGGCACGGCTATCTCATGGTGTTCGTTGGCTTTTGGATTCTACTTGAGCTCGATAGTGGTGGAGGTGGTGAATAAAGTGAGTGGCGGGTGGTTAGCCAGTAACAATTTGAATAGAGACAAGCTAAACTACTTTTATTGGTTATTAGCAGGATTAAGTATAGTGAATTTAGTGGTTTATTTGAAGTGTGCCTCATGGTATAAATATAAAAAGGTGGCAGTGATTGTGAAGCAGATTGATGCAGGTGACAGTGGTGATGGCACAAATGAAGGAAAGATTCAGATGTCTAATGCATAGGCAAATTCACAGGCTATAAATGTATTTACAAGTATATGGAAACTCATAATGTACTCATTTTCATAATACCTATAATTCTGTATTATACTGTGTATCACAAATCAAATATCAAGTAAACTATAAAGGGGATGGAATTTTGGTGCACAGATAAGAATTGATTTGTCTTGTTACGAATACAAATGTAATAATAGGAGTATCTACTAAGTGAGCTATGGGGAAATCCAATTATCTAGCACAAATTTGGAACATCACATCCTTTAATATAGAAAATATAGGGTCTCAATACCAGAGGGTAGTTTCAAAGAAGTTACCTTCAACATGTTTCCATAGTGCAAATAAAGTGACATGCCATGTTGACATTTTTTACACACACATATATCCATACATTTCACATGTTGACTAACAATAAGTTTCATTTTCCTTAAATAGTTTGGAAAATAGTCTTGCTGCTATAGTTCAAACCATGAAACCAGAAATCTAGTATGCAATACAATTTGGATAACGGGTGATTGCCTAATGCTATGTACTCTAGCAGACATAGCATTGCATAACTAGATATTGGGAATTTGGGATGAATGATGGACTATTTGGCTGGCTCTACAAGATAACAAGTGTATATTGAAACTATGTTTCTATTTTCTTGTACCATTATTTCAAAGATAACTTTCATAGTCGAAATCAATTTTGCATTTAGTCACAACAGACAAAGAAAAAAGGGAAGTGCATCATTGTTTTCAATAAAATCCATATTTAGCTAAAACCCTATCCTCTTATTCAAAAAAACTCTCACCCTTTCCTTAGACCCTAGTATGGCAATGATGTCATGAACTACACCGTAAGAATGGATTTGCTCTCAACAAAAAGGGTGAAAATCCAACTTAAGCACAACGTGCTCATAAGTCATCAATTTCAACGGTTGCGTCAACTTAACAAAAGGGTCAAAATCTAACTTAATCACAATGCTACATTGCTACTCAGAAGAGTTTTTTGGTAGGTCACTAAAAGTCTTGAGATAACTCACTCCGAACTGTTAATGGGCAACAAGCCGTTTCTGCTTTCTAAGAAAAGTACCAAAATTGGTTCCCTCATGACTATTATCCAACAAACTTTTTAAAACATGTTGGATCAATATGAAGGTTGTATTTCCAGTACAGATTTGCATTTGATGTTAAAAACATAAACAGGTAAGGAGGGAGAAGAATGGAAAGAACTTCTATGTAGACTCTTACATGTCAACATCTGTGAAGTGTCACCAGTACCATGAGTCCATGAAGCTGCTATATACCATATGCCCATTCCTTCATCTTACAACAGACGGCAAGTCATTAGTTGAATATCAAAATTAAAGCATTACACATACTTGTGCTGATCAAGAATCAAGAAACAAATCATATCCAACACCTTTATGGCAATGCATCTGCAAAGAAAAAAATGTACCCATTTGCTTTATCATTTTCTTTTCTATATCTCTCTATTAATGTGTTCGAACTTGATTTACAAACTTCTGATTATGAAACTTTTTTTACAAGTAATCTGATACATATCTGAGCACGAAAGTTATTTCATGGTACAAGAGCTGCCTCAGAGATATGCATACAAGTTTCCTACCAATTCACATCCAGTGTAAGAGCCTCCGGAGCTACAAGGACGGATGACAGTTTAGTAAAGGACATATTGGCCATCAAATTACTCCATGCAGATGAATCTACTCCAATAAAAGGCTTAATCTTCTTAACAGCCAAGGGCTTTAACCTCTTCATTTCAATTCTTGCCAGTACCTCAAACCATACATGTTCAACAGTAGGCCTTGTACGCCACTCTTCCATAGTAGTCCACCGGGTATCGTTGGTTCTAATATTCCTTTCTAGTTCCATCTGAAATCGAAATGCAGTTGATGCTTCAATCTTTGCTTTAACTTTTGCCCCGGCAACATTTTGATTGATTTTGTCACCTAATAAGCTCTTCATTAACCTTTCCAGCAGTCTTATCCTCGACCTCAAGGATTCAATAGGGAATTGTTGCTTCTCGTGGGTACGTCTGGAGTAACATTTCTCCGGTAGCAATTCAATAACATCCTCGGACAGAAGATCTGATGCGATGTATGCAGCGGGATTTCGAGTTCTGAAGG